>JAKMWS010000289.1:0-69343 GCA_025327135.1 Colletotrichum sp. SAR 10_71 | reverse complement strand
GACGGGAGGCACACACACACACACACACACACACACACACACACACACATCTTACTTCTTCAGCCGATGAAACGAACTGGAGACCCTCAAGCCCGGTCCTGGTCCCGGTCCCGGCCCTTGCCTGACATCCCATCCTTATCCCGTCCCAAAGTTGACCACCAGAAAAGAATCCCCTTCAGCTTGATCGTTCTGATACTGCTACTTCCCTCCACGCATTGAACGCACTGTCGTTGCGGCTCTGTCGCTGGTTGGCTGTCCACCTGCTCTGTCAGCCATGTATAATAAGGCTTGATGTGTCTCGTGCACGTCACGGAGTGGGCTTTTCTTGACTTCATGTTTCCAGCTTCTGTCTAGCTGTGTGTGTCCGTGTGTCCTACTTTCTCTAAATTTGCTGCTGCTGCTCATGTTCTGCTGTCTCGCGTCGGCTAGCACGCCCGAGTCCGCACCACACGGTCTTTCTTTCACTCGCATCAGACACCAGACGGGCCCAGGGTTTGGACAGAGAGTAAGTATGGTAGGTGCGCGCTGGGAAAAGTCTTGGCCGCGACCAGCGATCTGTTACGGGGGTGGTTAGGGACTGGACTGATGCTACATTGGCCAACTTTACATCAGCTGCAGAAAAGGGGATGCCTTTTGCCTCTTGCCTTCTTTCGAATTGGGCTACGAACACTGCGTACACAGCCTCGTTCAGCCAAGAAAACCCAAGTTGACGGTAGTCTCCTCTTGGGATAACCGCCGTAGCAGTGCTAAACGCCGATGCTACCGCGGGACAACTGATACATGCAAAGTCCGAGATTGTGCGAGAGACTCTTGTTGTGTGGGCACGGCGGCAGCAAGTCCCTCCCTCCAACCCAGCAGTTCGTTCAACCGGTCACGCGGCTGGAAGAAATGAAAAGAAAAAAGGTACATCTCGGCCCACGGCTTCAGTGGCTGGTCCCCCATCACCCCTTGTGTCTCCTCTCCGATTGTCACTGGGAAGTATAGTAGAGGACCACCAGCTGGGGAGCAAAAGCTGAAAATCTGACAGGCTCAACCCGCACGAGTAAGTAAGAAGATGATGCCAAGAAAAGTGTACAAAAAGGGCGGTAGCAGGTGTGGGGTTGGGAACTGAATGGCATGGAATGCCGCCACGCCGATCTGCGTGCGATTCGGGGTGAGGTCAACAGGGGGGAGAAACAAAACCTTCAACTCTAAACTGGGAGACGAGATGGGGTGGTGGGCGGAAGGGTTTGGTGGATAGGATAGGCAGCAAGCATTTTCAAGTTCGTTCGTTGGGGACAACGCCGAAAGAGAGGGACAGGAAAGTTTCCAACGCGACGGTGGCATTTGGAGCGGGAACATGGAAAGAGGTTGTTCTCCTGCTCTTGCTCTCTCTGTGTTACCCAAAGTGCCATTGGAGGCTGAGTTGGGGGAAGTCTCCGGTCGCGGTACTCTGGCGGAGCCGAATTGACGTTTCCCCCTACCAGCGTTGCACCGGGCTCACCACTGCAGCGTGTTCTATTGGAATTAAGTGCGTAACATTGGGGACAGGATGACACGCCCAAAAGCCGTTGTAGCGTGGGCTGAGTCCTGCCAAGGGATGTTGTGGTTGGGGAACAGAAATCGGCCATTAAGCTTCTCGTGTCGTCCTGACTCGGCCTGCAACGTCAAAGTCTCTCTTCGGCGTTGACATGCAATATCAAAGATGCCAATATGGACAGGCCGGACCAGGTAGGGCAGGCCACGAGAAAGCATCGTTAATGATACCTGTTCGTCAGTTTCGATCCATCGTCCTGCCGCGCGCGCCCCTCCTTTTCTCCTCGTTTCGTCAGGTTATTAAATCTCTTTTCACCTCAATCAAAGAAGAATTAAGACTTCTCCTCTAATGATCCGCCCGGAGCCGGGGGAGGGCATGGGGCTTCGGAGAACCTTATGTCTTATGATTTGCCCTAGGGTGCATGTCGTGAATGACTCTGTCGAGCAAAAAACAATGATCAGTGATTTTCTGCCCGTCATGAACTCTGTTTGAACACATCAATATTTTAGCGAGCAATCATACTTGTTGTTGTTATTCATATTGGAACGCTGATTGCCGCATGGAATGGATCTCTGTTTTGGACCCTCAATTCATCAATCTGCATTCATTCGCAATACAAAGCTTTTGCTTCGCTGGCGAACCTACTGGGTAAGGCGTGTGTGTCCATGTCTCTCTTTCGCCCATCTCCCACTTTTGCAGCGGTCGCCGATGTTTACCCACGGCCGTGGAGACCTTGTCCGCCTAGACCCGAGAGAGCCGGGCTGCGCAATCTCGGGGGGGCTTATGGACGGGGTGGATCTCACGCGCGACCCCCGAGATGAAGGGCTTCCAAGCGCCGGGTCTCAACTTGTCTTTTGACGTAGCGGCATAGTAGCGCTTCTGCTTCGACGATTGCTTGACATTCAACATTATTTTGATCGTTTGTTATTGTTATTACTTCGACACACTTGTCGAGCAGCCCGACTGCCTGCTTCGTGCCTGATTTACCCGTTGGGTATTCCCTTCAGGCCCGAACCCAGGGCCCCTCCGATCAAAGACTCGACCCGCATAGGAGTGATCGCCATTTCGCAGGCCGAGACAGGCTCGATGCCTGCGGCGCCAGGCACGAAAGGTCTTTGCTGGACGCAGGAACGGCGGCGGCGTGGAAAGGATCTCGCTGGTCTCTGAATAAAGATGGGGGTGGGCTGACGATGACATATTGGCGGATGACGCCGGCAAAGTGGATGATTGTTATTGTTCAACGCTCTTCCTCTCGCTCTCGCTGGGCAATGCTTGCCAGAGTCTTTACGACCAATGCTTGCTTCTGCTGACCCTCGAATCTTGGAAGATTGAAGAGTGCAAAGTGCCTTGAGAAAGTGTGAAGCTAGTTTGCTGTGCCCCATGTCTAGCATGAGGACTAGTGTAGCTTCCCTCCAAATGACCTTCCATCCTCGACGCTAGACGCAGACCAAAATCCTTCTAGCCTGCGGTGCGATCCTCACCGCGGAGGGAAGACCCTTGTCCATCCGTGCGCCGGGAGGAGCGCAGCGGTGGCCTGTCTTTGCCGATTCTTGGGAACGCCTAGGTAGACACAGCCCGGCACCAGCCCGCGAGCCCGTCCTCCCAATGACGCCGTCCGCTGCGTACGGCGGCACTATATGGTAGCTCGACGAGGCTGGCTAGTCTTCTCAGACTTTCTGGACATAATTCGACACTAGAAAGTTGGAAGGCTCGGGCCAAGAGCTGAGATGGCCTGATGTCCGGATGCATCCCCTTTATCGCGTCATCAGCGAATCTCCTCAAAGACTCAGCATGAATATTGACAATCTCGTCTCCGAGCAGAGACCCTCTGGAGACCGCCGGGAGGGCTCGTGCGAAAACGAAGAAGCGATCTATGCGTTTCTTTGACGAGGGCGCTTGTCGTTCATGTCGGACTATGATATGGGAGACGCGGTTATAGGGTCTTAAGAAACCGCTACTATTGAGGCGTGCGCCCCCGGGTATTGTTCCTGACGTAGTAGCTGGAATGCTCACCGTTGCAGAGGTGTCAATGGGCGCAGCCTCCGCTGAAGATGAATAAGCCCTCGCTACAGCAGGGACCGAGGGGTCAGCGAGATTGCTGAAGCACAGGTGCCAGTCAATGGAAGGGGGATCCCATCCGCCCGGCACGAGGTCCGTCTCTTGTTGACCGTAAGAAAGTTTAAGCAGGCAAAATCCTTGCCAAACTCTAACAGGGGGTCTCGCTGTTGGTCAGGCTGGCCATGTTCCTGCAGAGCCGACTCAGGACCACGCTCACCGTCATTGGCAATTGCTCTTCAGAGCCCAGCATTCCCTGCACTGCAGAACCTCAGACGATTCATTGGAGGAGCCGAGGGGTGTGTGCAAGAAGGAAGAGGTGCACCTGTGCTTGGCTGTACATATATCGAGGGGTGGATGGTGATCTCTGTTATCTTTCCTAGCCTTTCCCTGCCTGGTAGCGTCCGTTCTCCGGACTTTGTAACGTGCGACAATGCTACACGACCACGGCAGTTTGTCGCTTTGGGGAAGAAGAAGGGGTTGTGCGCCGTGCCGCCTTTCCAGCGTCGCGGTGGCGGGAGGGGAGAAAGGGGATTAGCAAGATTGTCACGATCCCAAGGGAGTGTTACGGCCCCATCGGCGCCGTCACGACGGAGAGTCCGTCGAACTAAAAACCAACGTTAGCGCCGGTCCCTTTCCAATGGTAATGAAGACCAGCAGCCGGTGCGGGCCCCCGTTGGACCGGGCCATCTTTCGACCGGGAGTCCCTTTCCATCTTTCCTGCTGCCCATCAACACTTCTGCCGCTTCTGCAGCGGCCTTCCTTCGTCTTAGCCGGCAGGCCATTGGCCAGGTTGAGTCGTCTGCGAATCGCACGCCTGCCGCTTCCCACCCCCTCGGCGTGGATGGGGACGAATTGCAAAGTGTTGGAGAAATGGCCAACACCACCACACGCAAGTTTCAAGATTTTCATCTGATCAACTCTGTCCTCCACACCGAGGTGTGCCCAGGTCTTGTCTTTTTTCCCGCCTCCCAGTACCGCAGGACGGTCAGGCCTGGGCTGATAAGGCCAGCTAAGGTGTTTAGCGTGACAGAGGGCGGTTCAGACGGAGCGGCCAGTCGTCGTCCGCAGATTTTCTGCTCCCCCTCGCCTGTCACCAGCCACACGACTGAAACAGTCAGATGAAAAGAGACGAAGACCAGCCGATGCCTCGCTTATGCATCATGAGAGACGTCAACGTTTGAGAGCGTCGCCAAGCGAGCTCTAGCTCCAATACTGTTACGGCACAGACGGCGTTGGACAACGGGGGCAGACGACACAAACGGTCGTTCCCTTTGTACCGCTCGGACGCCAACGTTGCGATGTCACCTAAACGCCAACTGCAACGCCATGCGCTAGAGAAAATGGGGAGACGACGTCGAAAAGAGGACAAGACGACACGCATCCCGACTGTTGAACCCCTGCACCGGAATCTTGACATCCCATCTGCACCCCTTATGCCCCGGACGATCCTAGATCAACTGATCACCATGATCAACCCCTTCGACAGCTGCACGGCGCCGTGGCTTCCAAGACAACCACCGCACCGGGCTCTCAGTCGCACTTGTCAGCGACTAGCCAACTGCCGGCTGGTCCTCTCATTTCGTGCTGTCTTTAATTCCCTCAGAAAAGCCACCGCGCTCTCTGAGCCATGCGACAGTGCATAGCGAAACCGAGCGGTGAGAGACATTGATCGTCGAGGAATAAGAAACTATCAACTCTGAA
The DNA here is from genome assembly GCA_025327135.1 of Colletotrichum sp. SAR 10_71. Taxonomy (NCBI): domain Eukaryota; kingdom Fungi; phylum Ascomycota; class Sordariomycetes; order Glomerellales; family Glomerellaceae; genus Colletotrichum; species Colletotrichum sp. SAR 10_71. Next base: position 64,068 of record JAKMWS010000289.1, on the reverse strand, counting down.
GTTCTTCTTCAAAGTCTGGTCCGACGTCGTTATTTTCCCACGGCATGCCTTGCCGTGGCCTTGTCTGCAATGCGTTTCCCTTCTCCGCCTGTGCTCCGCACCCCCCAGGACCACGCCGCCAGGACCAGCATTGAGAACGGCTGTTGCGGCTACGCCCTTGACTGGGTCAACAAGCTCAGAAAGCATGGCAAAGAGCCTCTTGATGTTCGAATGAGGATGAATGAGACAGTCAAGTTTGGTAGAGGCGGAGAGACCCTCGTCCAGGTCTGTGACAACCCTCCCGTTTCAGGTGGCTGGGACTGGGTTGCTGCACGCAGCCCTTCTCTGAACTCTTGACAGGCGGGATCGCGGACGCCGGGGCGAACTTTGTGCTACGCATCACTGGGAGCTCCCGGGCTGTAGCCTTTGACTAACCGCTTTGTAAAGCGACCGAGCTTGACTTTGAGTTTTGGGTGCATTTTGCTCGCGCTTCGCCTTGTAATTGCTTTCTTATTCTCGTGCTATAGAAGCAGCGAGTATGTTTGACTCGGGCACAGCAATTAAAAACCGCCGACCAGCGAAACCGATCGACGAAACTTTGGACGAGGCCAAGTCTAGCTCGTGGATCGCCGGACGCTAACGCAGTGCCGGGTGGATGTATCTGTGGGGGGAAAGGAAATGGCGAATGGCAGTGAAGGGGACGTCCAGTCGATAAGATGATGGAGGCTCGCACCCCTGCGCCGACGAACGACAAGGACGACAAGGACGACGAGGACGACGAGACGACGTGAACGGTTGGCGGAAGATGCCGCCCTGGCTCCTACTTCGGCGCTGACTTCCCTTTCCTCTCCAGCGTGGCCTGTATTGGATGCAAGGCGTCTCATGAATCGAGTGTGACGCACGCATGCACAGTCCGTCTCATTGTGCATGGCGTATGGGCCACCCCTTTCGTCCCAACTTGTGCCCCTTGCCAAATTGTATTTTACCGCAAAGCCGGGGAATCCCATTACGTTTCCATGCCGACTCCGAGCGAGCATGGGTGCTGCCAGACCGTCTTTTTGGTGGAGGCGGCCCTGGTCATGAATATCCTCAGAGGGGGGAGTGGCTGGAAGTCCATGATAACTCCGCTTCCAATGGCCTGCCTTCACATGTAGGGGTCACGGGAAGAACGCATTCCGTGAAGGAAAACAGGGGAATATGGGAGGCAATAATACCCTGAATACCGGGGATTCTCGGTTTGGTAACGTGTTTCGAGAATCTCCTGGATGAAAGATCGTCGATAGAGTGTGCAAATCCCCCGAACCCTAAACCGGAAGCAACAGGCCTTTATTCGCAATGATCCGACATATTACGCAGTGCCGGTAAATCATCGAGGATGGCGGTGAGAAACAAAGTATCCCAAGGCCGTGGAGCAACCCGTGGAGCAAAGCAACAGACGGGGGCATGTCTCGTGAAGGATGGAGAGGGAGTCCGGTAGCGACAGTTCCGTTCAACAGACTCTGTCCTAATTTTCAGCCTCCCGCGATCCCCGCCGTTCGCCTTGTCACCACCTGCCATCAAGGCGTCAAGTTTCGTCTGTATTCTGTCTTCTACGTCAAACTTGACACAGGCTATGCCGTTGCCACTGTCAGGCGGGTTGAACGCGTGGCATCTCATCTTCGCCGGGGAATTTCTAGGCATCGCTTAGGTCGTTTTGGTCTCAAGTTGTTCAGCCTGCCTCGATCTGACAGCCGAGCCTCATGCACTCTGCCACTCATCCGAAAGGAATGTGGGATGGCCAAGCATGTCGAGGTAGCGTTATCTGGCACAAGACGCATGATACTCTCGACCCCCGTGTGGCTCCGTGATGCTTGTCCCTGAACCATGAACCACCTGGAACGAAGAGCGCGCCAGACACCTGTCAGCCCCGTGTGGGTTCCCGATGCGGGGGACAAAGGTCGGAGGCTGGCTCGTCCGGGCGCAAGAATAGCATCTTGTCTGACGACGAAAGAATGAGACATCGCCGGGAAGAAGCCCCTGCTGGCATGAAGGATCTGTTGAGGCTCAAAGCTTGGCTTGTTAATCTTCTTTCAATGTCAACGACTGTCATCACTTGACGGGCGGGCCGACTTGTTTCGACTCGTTGCCTCCACGGTGGCGGCGTTTCAACTCTGTAGGTTGCTTGTGTATATATCTTGGCGACATATAGACTATAGTGACAGATGGCGTTTCTTGACAAGGCTGTCTTGACGCCCTGGACTGCCTGTGCTCCGACGAAGTATCTCTCAAGTCATATCTTGTACAGCATCTCTTCCCGAGGGGCGTCTCAATAGCTAGACTGATCGTTCCAGTACAGAGTCTCATGATAAACTCTGCATATGGGTCAGTGTACGCGTGCTATGGTGATCCAGCCAAACCTTCTCGGCTTGATGTGCAGATGAAGCCAGCATATCGCAGGATGGAACGAGCTTAAACAGGATCTTAGCAAGGGAAACTTACTCAGGTCCGGTAGCGTAGAGTGGCCAACCAAGCTTCAAAGTGATGTACTGGATGAGGTGGCTGGCAACCTTGATCTGCCCGACATCCGTGGGGTGCCACTGTGGCGCGATATCGTTGTGCTGCAAGATGCCGGTTGTGTTGAAGAAGTGCACAAATGGCTTGGCTGGTTTGCCTGCGGTAGATGTCGTATTGGTGATGGCATCCCAAGTGATCGGGTCACTGAGATACTCCTCCGTGTTGAAGTACTCATACACGCTGTACACTTCGTCTCTCAGATCCGTGTTTTGGCCGTAGGTATTTCCATCTTGGAAAAAGCCTTGCCACATTTGCTAGCCAAGTCAGCTTGAGGGGCCAAATTGAGGTGAGACTTGTTCACACCATGATGATGACCTGTGCTTCGGGCCACTTCCCATGAACGCCCTGGATGAGCTTTTTATAACTCTCCACGTAGGTAGACTTGGTGACATTGTTCGCGGCGTTGGCATCGTTGGTTCCAAGGTTGATGACGACGAGATCTGCAGCTGGGTTTCTGGAAAAGTCCCAAGGCTCAGGGTTGTCTACATTCGTCTTGGTCAGTTGTGTGATTCTTGACAATAACCCAAGTTGAGAATCGGGAGGGAATCTCGGACTCGAGGCGGCAAAGGCTATTTGATGCCCAGGCGTAAAGGCATAACACATACCTCCCCATACCTCGGCTGCCCTCCCACCAGTGTCAGATGTGTAGAACCATTGATGGGACTGCCCTCGAGGATTTCCCCAGCAATCTTGATCAGACACACAGATGCCTGGATACGCTGTGATTGAGTACTCAGTGTTTCCGAGACCTGCACCGACGCCATACGCAAAGCCCGCCAGAGCTTCATACGTGTTGTACATGCCTGCCGATAGACTGTCGCCAATGAATTCGACCCGACGTGGGTAGTCTGGAATCTTGACAAGCTTCTCGCCGGCAGCCACATGAACCTTGTCAATCTGTACTCCATATGCCCAGTTCGTCACTCTCATCTCGAAAGTAACGGGGCTGATGGGACCTGTGAGTTCAACTCCCGGCGTCTCGGGGCTCACAAAAAGATGCGTGGCGCCTGCCGTGACATTGGTGTGCATCCAGTCTAACCCAGCAATTCTGTAGGCAACCAGAGTGCTGTTGATCGTCTCGTTGCCGAAAGTGACAGCGACGCTCTGACCTGTGAAGCCAAACTTGATGCCTGGACCGCTGCGACATATTAGATACTCAAGAGTTTCTGTACTTTGGGGAGAGCAGACTCACGCCCACCAAGATATCATCTTGGAGTCCCAACGGCCCTTGTAGGAGATTTCTTCCGCGTCGGCATTGTAAGTCTCATACTGGCCGTCTGCTAAGTTCACTTTGGTATCCGGGAAATCAGTGATTCTCGGACGACCATTCTCAAGGATAGTTGCTGTCACGGCAGATGCGCAAAGCATGAGTGTCGCTAGTGATGGAACGAACATCATGGCTACAGGTGCCTCTCAGTCAATCGACTGGAGTTGTAGAACGAGTATCAGCTGCCTCAATCAACGCAAAGGCCATGATGAGCGCAGTTGACACTTCTTATATGAATGCGCGGCCTGCAGCTATGCCTAGTTTATGTTGGCCCCTCATTGCGATATCGACTAGAGATCCGGGACGGCATAATAAGGACCGAGATGAGCGGGAAATCCGTCACTTTGGCCCAAGACTTGTTGGGGTGCATGCAGAAAGTATTCCGGCTATTCGGATCGCGAACCGCTTCCGATAGCTGATCTATCTTTGAGGGCAAACAGCGAACCGTCGCCAAAGTTGCTGAGGGATGAACACGCTAGAGGTTTTCTTAAAGTGCACGAAGTTGCTCTCTTCAAGCATTTTGACAAGACGCTTCTTGTTCTGAGCAGGTCGAAACCAAACAAAACGAAACAAAAGAACCACGGCTTCGGTAACCAACAGCTGGCGAGCCTCAGTCAGCTGGGGTTGTCGGATTCGCGATTCGGCTCATCGCTAGAGATATCCGGCGGAAGGAGACACTCCGTGCCCAATTGGTGCGAGCATGTGGTCTGCAAGGTGTGATGTAATGTGGGCCGTCGGCGCAGGCGATCTCCTGCTGAGAGGGACGTGGATTCCGGGGGAACATATGCGCCAGTCCGGACCGGCCGCACGGGGCGGGGCTTTGGGGGCACTGAAGGACGGCAGAGCCGTTGGGTTGTATTGAAGCTAGACGGGTTCACCTCTGGAGAAGTCGGCACTTTTTAGCGACAGGGACCTATGTGCCAAAGCCGTAGCGTCCGGTCTCCCTCAGGCAACGTGGTGGGTTGGCCGGGACACATGGTCATCGGCCTTGTTTTGTTGTGCTCATCGGATGGATGTGCAGACGCGCGCGTAATGTGAAAAGCCAACCTTTCCTGGGCTGGACGTCACAGAAAATCCAGTAGAGAATCAACAGACGAGGGCGGCTAGCAGCAGCGATCGTCGAGATCGAGGCTGACGCCTACGAAGCGCTGAACAAGGGGGAGGGGGGCTCCCCAGAAGCAAGCGCCCTGCAAGGTCCGATGTGATGTGCATACGGGATCTCGATGATTGCAGCAATCAATCTGGCTGCCCGCGTCCTCTGCATATGATGAGGTACGGGATCGCACATTTAAGCAGCATTTGACCTGCAACCGTAATGCAAGGTCGTGCGTTTCAATTGGCGCTCATCGTCGGGCAAAATGGTCTTTTTCTGCATGTTCTCCTGGCATGGCTTGTTAGCACTCGACCGACTGCTGCTGAGAAGAAAGGTCCTACCAACACCAACACGAACCACCGTCAGGCCACGGAGAGAGCTGATTGTCGAGCTGGTGCCGAGGTGAGGTGTCTGAGCCATGTGTGTGGTGTTTTGAATATTCCGCAGACCGGTAGTATCAAGTAAGGTAGGACGCCGGTGAAGTAAGAAAATCAGGTGTTCGGCCAGCAAACACGCTACGAGCACGCGGCGTCGGGTTCGGCGACGCCTGACGGTAGCAGGCCGTGTTCCCCGGAGGGCCGGTTGGAGGATGGTATGAAGCTATCATCCCTGCGGCAAGCTTGCCCAGCGTGACGGGTCTCAGGGAGGGCACTGGCCGCCTGGGTATCCCCACGGAAAAGGAACAGATCCCTTTGGACAGCTCGGTTGCCGTGGCTCGTGGTTCCAAGGTTTCGAGACGAACAGACCGGCAAGTTGCAGTCGTTCATTGATGCTCCATCAAGGTCCATGTCTCTCTTCGCAGGCGAGGTTGCGAGGTTGGGATGGGGGATTGCGGCCGAAATGAAGAAACGGTGTGAGCCAGTTCAATTTCGGGGAACTCAGAAGATGCCACCCGGTGTTCAGCGCAGCGCAGCATCGGGGACGCGCACAAGGTAAGAAGAAGAGGTTCGGCCGAGGGACATGCATCAGGAAGAAGATTGCCTTGAAAGGTTGGTGGTTTGATAGAGGAAGGCAGGTACGAAGCAACGTACCTACCTACCTACCTACCTGCCTGCTTTACCTTACCTTAAGGTAAGGCACCTAGGGAAAGAAAGCATCAGGTGCGCCTTCCTTCCTCCCGGGCACTTGGAATTCTGGCAAGCGCGACCCCATCGTCACACCGAGCTGCATGGGCCCAGACACCACCTACCTTCCTACCTCACACTCGTTGCTCTTGCTTCCTGCCTCCTTCCGTGTAAGAAGGCGCCAACGACGGGGCCGACCTCCCGGTGTAGCTTCCTTGACCGCGTCCTCACCTTAAATATCGTCCCTGCCTCTTTTGCCTCCTCGCATCCAAGGCGACCTACCGTACGTACCTGGGGGCCTTTGGTTCTTCTCCACGACTCCTCCCGACTTTGGTTGCCTCTCCGTCTCTCGCCGCCATCATCGTCCTCTCTGACTGCTGCTTCTCACGTCACCTCACCAACTAATTACCCGACAACCCCTCATTTCCTTCGAACCATCCGCAACCGAGGTGTTCGCAGTGTGCGTGGTGTCTCAGTTGCAAGATAGCGCAACGATTCCCTCCCACCAGCATCCATCACACCCACCGAAATCCCATCATCACGAGCGCCGTCAATCGCCATCCAGATAGGAAGGCCAATAATCTCTCAATACCACCACGGCGGAATCCCGGCGCTTGTCTCGAATTAACAACAGCCCCGAGGGCTGCCACACTGTTCCTGTTTCCCTCTGCACACCATCTGCATCTCGAATCATTCTCCCGCATCCATTGCGCGACTTGATGCTGCTGGAGACTCGAGACACTGGAAACCTCAACCAACAACTCCCTGTCCTGCTCTCATTGCCGGCTCAATTCCCGTCTCGTCTTCGCCATTATTAGTGGCTAATCACCCAAGACAAGCCCTACAGCCACCTCGCATCAAGTTTGCTTTTTGCGCCGCTGCAGCATTACATCGTCGCCGTCACTAGCAGTTGCGGCGTCCCAGGACGTGGGAGATCGCCTGTCAGCTGATACCGAGCTTCCTCCATTGCGCAAAGGAAAAAAAGAAACCACACCCGCAACCAAGACATCCAACAAGTCCTCGCTTCTTCCAATTCCCGTGCCGTCATCAGGGACCGTCTTTCCTTGTGTCCCTTGCGCGCCGACGCTTTTGCGCTCTTTTCCTCCCAACAGGTCAAAGCGGCCGAGACCTGGCCCGGGCCTGAGTTTGGGTCACCAAAGCCGGGACCTGTGCGGGTAGCAGAGCATCGCGGTGTTAGAGCGTGCGAAGTCACCGGTTGTGTATCACCAAAAAAAGGTCCCCGACTTTCAAGCACTGTCTCTCGGGCTCCCTCCTCCTCTTCTCTTGCCCTAAAAACCCCCCTCCTCGAATTCTATTCCAAGACAAAACCTCTTGTATGCGACTCTTGGCTACGATCATCTCCGTCTTGCGAAATCCTCCAGCCTTTCGCGCTTTCGCAAAGCACTCGGTGCCAGCACGACGACGAGCCTATCGATCCTCCTCACCCTTCCCGGGCTCGAACACCGACCTCCGACATCCAGCAATGCTCTCTGTCGCCTCCTCGAGATCATGACTTTGTGCGCGCTGGAATCGCCCAAACAAAGGCCGCTACGTTTCTCTGCTCCAAGTAAGAGCACATGCTATTCGTCGCATCCGCAACCGCAGCTGCAGCTCTCTCTTCCGCCCCCGACTGTCGTCGACCCCCTCCTCTCCCTCGAACCCCACCTCCGACAGGGACAAGACTCCGAATTTCATCGACGCCGCTGTAGCACCGCTGGGGAAGGAAGTTCCATCAACCATACCCGTCCCACACCGAGGCGCATCACCCACGAACGCTAGTCGAGCAACCGACCAACTGCGCACGGTGCGCTGCACCGAGCCATGTCGACTACCCATACGAACGCGGTGCCGGACTCGCAATTGGGGTTAAGCTATGAAGAGGTTCAATTACTGCGCCAAGGCCAGGCCGCGCTGGGCCAGGGAGCTGGAGGGGGCGGTTCGAATTCGTCCCGCGCGGCGAGCCGAGCTTCATCCCAAGGCTTGCTGCTGCTGGACAGCACCTCTTTAGCAGCGCTAGGACGGTATTTTGACCGCGTCATGAACCAAATCGAACAGCAAATCATCTACCTCAGCGAACAAAGCCAAATGTTCACCATGGCTCAGTTCGACCGAGCAGGCAACCTAATCGAAGGCGCCGACGCCGAAATACAGCGTTACCACGAAATCCTCCGGCAACTCGACGAACTCGAGCTCGACTTCGATCGAATAAGACACATCAAGGAGATTGTGAGGGGATACAGATCCAGAGTTGAAGAGATGGAGCGTGAACTTGAACGAAGTAGTGCCTCGTCTTCACGGCACAGGGAGGGGCACCACCATTCCTCCCACCGACACGGTCACTCCCACCGCCATGGCCATGAAAGCTCCCGCAGACACAGGCATTGAGTTGCTTGGCAAGCTGCGTACCTGCAGACTTGATGGCCCACGCTCTCAGCTGGCAGGAAGCTTACTATATGGACGTCCTTACACTGTGCATGGGGAAAAGTCGTCTGAGGATGTCTCATATTTATGTTGGGGGTAAAATATTGGTCACACGGCCGCCATAAAATCACAAAAGGTCAAAAGGCCCCTCGTCCCAAGCGGGAACACACAGCACCGCGGGAGCAGGCGCCTGAGCCACACTGATGGCGGGGCTTTCGTGTACTCTGGGTTGTGCGAAAAGACTACATCAATGATCAAGACGGAGGGCCTCGCGGCTGGATAAGATGGAATAGCCTCACGGCTCGTTGGTTTACTTTCATGGCGTTGAATTTTCTTTCCTTGTCAAGCCTCTATGTTTCGGCGGTTCATGACGACGTTTTCATCAATAACTCGGTTCTTCAAAGCTGGAAAAATACCCATCTTCCTCTGTATTGCGAAAAACAAAACTCAAGCCTCACGGCAATGTAACATGTTTCGATTCTGTTTCGATGGCAAGGCCAGCTTGCCGCTACCTAAGATGACGAGTTACGTTTTCTACTCAGTAGTATTGGTTGTCTATCTCAGCCTGATCTCAGCCTGATGGAGGGGGGACGGACGAATTGCCCAAGACTAGAGGCTGACGTCCAATCCCATTCGAGTTTGTATGAAAAGTAATCACCCCCTTTTTCGGCGTACCATTTAATCAGACATTTCTATCTTTCTCAACCTCTGTGTCCGCACTGTGTGCAACGAGGAGAGAGAGGAGGGAGATTTCTGCCCCTGACGAAGTTGGATCGCAGTTGCGAAGCGCTTAAAACCAAGGCTCGGGGAACCTCGGCTCAGAGCTGGCCGGCGGAATTGTCCTCCCCTGGCCTTTTACTGAAGAATTGGACCATAGGTTTGCTGCTGCGTTGCATCCTGGCTGCGCGTGGCGTCATCGTCTGCAGGCTCATAAGCTCGGTCGCAATATCCATATAGCAATCTCACGCGGTTGGACGAGGTGTCGTTCGGAAGAGACGACGTGAGAGAAGAGGCTTGGTGGTTTAGTAGACTTGTTAAGTTGGTTGAGCTATGGTAGGCAGACCTATTCAACGTTGTCTATACGGCTGATTAACTCCATATTATCGTCTGTATTATGACTATCCTCGTCCTCGTCGTCCTCGTCGTCCTCGTTGTCCTCGTCGTCCTCGTCGTCCTCGTTGTCCTCGTCGTCCTCGTTGCCCTCGTCGTCCTCGTTCTCGTTGTTGCGGTCCCTGTCGCCCTCGTCGATACCGTCGATGCCGTCTATATCGTTATTAGTATCACTGCTAGTATGATCGCGATTGTCTCTGTCGTAGTCACCATAATTTTCTATATTTCTAGGAAGGCTATTATTATTAGCAAAACTCATTATCATACATCTTGCTATCGCAATGGTGTCTGTCTCGCAAGACATGTGCTCAAAACCTCAACCATCAAGCCACGGATAACAGTACCAATCCGAATGATGGTAAGAAGACTAAACTCCTGAGATTGCAAGCCCGGCTTAAATGCGGTAGGCTCGTGCAACAGTTCACAAATATCGGCGAGGCTGCCGTGCTAACGCCAGGAGTATGCTACCGCTTCTTAGGATCAACATAACTATGGGATCACAGCCTGTCCTCAAGGGGTGTGACCCTCCCAGCTTGCACTGGCAGCCTGCTTTAAATACCGAGAAGGCGCTTCAGCTGGCAGGCTATGCTTATCTTGTACTGCCACGGTCGTCATCTTGCATGCTGCTAGGAATGAGGTGACCATCATGTACGTAGAGAGGAAATATCTCCTCCTTGGAACCAACGCATATAACACCATCCTCACCTCCAGAATTGAAGCGATGCTCTGTTCGACAAACCCTTGCTCAACTTTTGGCAAGATGGAGCTTACCTGCGGCGGTAATTGTACGAAAGGCGTGGACGACCCAACGGATGCTGACATGGTGGGATTCGGGGTAAGAATTTCACCACAATGCTTCAGAGCCTGGTTGACGTTCCACAAGGTTCTTGCTGCATTCATCTTCCCAGTAATTGCATCTCACTTCTTTGTGATGTTATCCTACATCACTAGCGATCCTAATCCCAACGGAAACGCTCCAGCGGAATGCGGCATTCATCCTGATCAACACAGCCAACTGGACAAAACAATTCTCCGCCGGATAAGGCCAAGTCCTTCCAGATATAGACTTCTGTACAAGCTTCAGTACCAACAGATCATTCTCCCACTAAGCGACCAGCTGCTCATCACCACACTCGGGCTCATGATCGCCTTATACAGCCAAATCTGCACCATGTCAGTTTTTACATTCGACGTTGGGCTGAATCTTGCTTGGGTATCAGCAGGAGTTCACATGGACTGCCTTGTGGCGCTCTCGAAGTATTTTCATGAACACAAAACCCAAGCCAACTTCCGAACATTTTTCATGATTCTTCTGCTTGTCTTTCTCCTCGTCACCGAACTATGTTCCTATATCATGTGGGAGAATAGTTGGTTTCAGGTCGCTTCGTGCGCATTGCACTTCCCTCTGCCAACCAACACAGCACTGAATAGAGCTGCTTGGCTGGCCATGTGCTACTGGGTAAGCGGGGGCTATTACGACTCGATAGTACAGCTTCGTAATGCCACCGAGGTCTTTACACCGGCTTACACCACGGTCATACGCCTGACAAGAGTCTTTTGCAGAAGTCTTGAACGCAGAAAGGCATTCGAAGCGCTAGAGCGTAAGGAAAGAGCTAGAGTGCGCTATGAGTACGACAAATCGCGCGGCAAGCTTAAAGAAGCGCATCGGTTATGGTGGGAAAAGTGGTGGATTGCCCTTCCAGTGCTCCTCGATGATGTGTCGGAGTCCGTATGCTGGGCCATTTACACCAACGTCAGCTTCACAGTATACAACATGTTTAACTTGATCCGGGTGCTCAAGGCCGACGAGGTTGATGCTTCGCCGCTCAAGGAACCAAAATTTGGTCAGATCATGCCGTTGATTATGCCCCTAATCATCGTCCTTGGTGTGTTCGAGGCAAGTAGTAGTATGTGAATCATGCACCTAGGCCTAACTTGCGGGGATTTACTGATTATTCGAAAGACAAGAACGAAAAGAATCAACGAAAAAGGAACGACGGTGGTCAGAATTTGCTACAAGCAAGCACGCAAGATTCCGTCTCTAACCACCAACTCCACAATACAGCTTTCGGACTGCCTACAAGAGCCCGCACCACGGGAGCCGAAGGTCCTTGGTCCCGTAATCACACAGATGTGTCTGTTGGGTCAACCGCTGCCGCAGCTTCTCATGGGATCCAGCAACCTCGAGTCCGCAGAATAGACTACGGAGACGAGGATGGCATACCACTGATAGCGCACACGCCTGCGACAACGGCAGACGACCAGGTAGGAATCTTTCGAGCAAAAATCCTTTTCCTGGGCTCACTGAATGACAGAATTCTCATGCTCCTAACCCAACAAATCAAGCGGCTGGGGCTAAGAAGGAAGCGGAGTCTAGGATGCTGCTAGCGCAGACTGTTTACGAGCAGGTGCCTCTGTTTTCGTGTATGTTTATGCTGGTTGCCGTGGCTGGGCAGATAGGTTTCATCGCCGCTTTGCTGATTCAATACCGCTGGACCGTCATTACTTTTTTCATTATCAACTTTGGTTTCGGTGCTGTACAGACTTCCATCGCGCTTCGGTGGCTGTGGCAGGCGATGATGAAGAGGTCAGAGGACTCCGAGCAAGGCACAGTAGGATCGACAAGGCAGTGGCATACAATATAGTTCCATATACCATATCACGGTTGAAAGCTTCGGACCGTTAACAGATTCTGCTATGCCTAGGTACGTGTTTCCTTTTCGTGATGATCGAGGTGTTCCTCCTGTAGAAGCCTATCAGTACAGCGCAGGCCCAGGTTGCGTTCATATTGTCGAACCATTATCATTTACTTCAATCTTCTGGCTATCTAGATGTTTTATGATTATTTACTTCTAACACACCACTCAATATGCTCACCAATGATGAGAGCCTCATGCGCGAACTGACTATGTTTGAATACCATTCGCAGAGACCATGGCCCAAAAATCATCTGACACCTGGCAAAATTCGTCGAAGGTTCCATATGTACCCAGAGACATACCCGTGGGCCATGATTCATAGTTAAAGCCGTCATTCGTCTCATTAAATGTCGAATGCACCAGGGCTTGACCGCTATCCATAGAAGTGCGCCCTTCGACGACGATCTCATTCCTCAAAGACAAGGCTTGAGAAGATGTCTGACCGCGAGATTCTGGGGTTAGTTGTGCGCCATGAGCTGGAATTGTTCTTGAATCGATCCCAGAAGCACCGGCGATGCTATTCGCATGGGAAGCCGATCTGGGGCCGTTACTGGTGCGGACATCCTCTTCCAAACTTGCAGGTTCATTCGCACCAGTAAGTTGCCTGACAAACAAACGCCGAAAGATGCCTAGTATTTGACGTCGCTTGGATTGGGGCAGTGGGCGGCCACTTATCGCCTCAACTTGAGAGAAAGTCTGTTCCTCGAGATCTCGCGGTACATCCTCCGAGAGAACGCGTTCGACGTCGCTATGGCTCATCATTTGCGAATCATCCCGTTGGCTCTGGCCAGCGGTGTGGTATGGGTAGTCTGTCCATAGTCAGAACTCTGCTCTTAGATGATTCCATGCCTGGATGGAACAAACGCAGCGTAAACAGTACGGTAGTTGGGCTTTGGCTTACATGGCGGTGGTACTGCGATGGAGTCTCCAAACAGGATCCGGAAGATATGCCCCCATTTGTCTTCTTCTGTCTTCAGACTGTTGCGTTTCCGCTTTTTGCTTCTCAACTCCTTCTCTTGATCGCTATCAAATCCATCTGCCATTATGCCTTCAACCACATTACACGCAATTGGTTGACTCAGATGCTTATTCTTGTCGGAGTTCTGAGAGAAAGTCTCGCCACAGCGCGGGCACCTCGGCTTCTGCTTGTGAGACCTGTATAGATGCTCTCTGAAGTAGAGACATCGAGTATCAGATTGGGCAACATACATACAGAGAGGTCCTGAGTCTAGAGTTACTCACTTTAGTCTATGTGTAGTATCATAAGATGTGCCGCGACAGGTCCTTCGTTGTCCATATGTATCAGGGTCGAACTTGAAGTAAGGACAAGCCAATTGCAGGGGCTTGACAGGCTGAGGACGGAAGTCAGGCGATATGGATAGCTCATCATGAGCCGCAAGATCTTCTGGTCCTTCCAAATATGACGAACAAAAGAGGCCGTCTTCATGACGCAACGGATCGTGATCATCCCACTTTGCAGAGGTACATTTCCGGGACTCTTCTTGCTGCTTTCCCAGCGGTCTTTCTTGCAGTGACGAGACAGGCTTGTCGAGGACTTGTGGTTTCACAAAGCTGCTTGAAAGGGATGTTGGAGCTGTATCTTCGCGGGTTTCTGACCCAAATGGGGTTTGAAACAGTGTTTGAGGCTCTCCAGAAGCATACGCAGGATCAAGCCCATATTCGTGAGGTTGCGAGACGTCGAGTGAAGATTCATCCAGGTTTATCAACTCCGAGGCGTCATAAATGTGAGGGATCTCATCTTCGAAAAGACTAGTGACCGAAGCCCCAAAGTCCACTTCTTCTGCAACTGCAAGTGAGCTACTGTGCTCAAGTACTTGCCTTGGATCTCGAGCTATCGAGAACATATCTAATACACCAATCTTAGGGAAGCTCGGGTACTGCTGTGTGTTGCATGTAAATACCTTTGGGTTGCCTTATTGGCTGACGAGCTGCGTCTCCGTGGTGCTCTAGGTTCGTAGAAAGGCTCAAAGGTGGAAACCATAACTGGCTAGAAGATTGATGATGATTTAGGTCATCATTGACGGTACCCTATACCTTCAGCTTATGTGTATATGCGAATGTTTTGAAGCCAATGCGTACCTTCTTTCCGACTTCATTGCCCGTGGAGGCTAGTCGTGAATGGGCGGTAGTCTTTGAGTTATGCGCTTTGGTGGCTTTCATCTCATGATCTGGAGTTGGACACCAGAACGAACCGCCTCCATTGTTGGAACATGGCCACAATTCTGTGAAGTCGTGGCCGTCGCCACCACCACCACCGTAGTCAACACCACCACCACCATACCCGCCACTACCTATACCTCCGTCTGCAAAAAACCCCCCATAGTCTCCGCCTCCTACATTACCACCTCCTCCTTTACCTCCTAGGATATCGAATTTGTCCTTGTCATTGAAAGGATCACGAGGTGGTTGGTGGATGACCAATTGGTGAAGGAGTTGGGTTACGGTCTGCAAAGTCTTATCCATACTGGGACTGGAAGTCAATTGCGGCGAGTCTCGATATTGGTCGACTTTTGGAACTGAATGAGAGATCGGGATGTTGTCATTGTGCACAGCAAATTGGTCAGTATCTTGTGAAGGACATCTTGCATGTTATAAGCAAAGCGATTCGAATTCCACTGATTGCCCCTTCGGATGATGAAAGACTGCAGATTGCGCAAATGAGCAATTCAAACAAAGTGCAATTCGAACCCCTCTCTTAATGCTCTGTGGTTGGTCGTTCTTGGGCGTCATGCAGCTAAAGCCGGTTCGCGGAGCGGGGAACATGATCGCCTTTGATCTTAGCCAGCCTACAGAGCTTTCGATGTATCTCTACCTTCACCCTGCTGTTGTCTTACAGGAAAATCATGTATTAGGTATGATGCAAGATTGGCCAATCAGCACAATGTCTCGTTGTCATTCATCAACGTTGGGCCATATGCATATCTACCAATACCCTGCCGAGGTCGAATCCATGTCCGAATGCATGGATGGCATCTCGTCTGGGGTTGAGCCATTAAGTTTGCCACCTACGTAAGAGGATGAGATACTGTTTTCTACTTGATCAACATGGGAACCCATTGTTCGATTTCCATGCAGATTGAGGTAACTCTCTAGCCCAGTAACAGGTCCTGGAGATGAATTGTCAAGCGACAGACGCAGTCACTTGATTTGGTATTTCAAAATGGACGGATTCATTTCCTAGCTCTGCCAAGTGACTCCTCCTGGACACGGCACTCCTGGTTGGCTGTCAAGTTGCATACTGCATCTTCTAGGATCACAGTGCCAACGAGGCAAAGAAGCGGGGATGGTCTCATTCAAAATCTCAGAGTAGCTTGACGAGAGCTCATCTGTCCAAGTACGCCGGATAGATGAAGCATTCTCTGGGACATATTGAAGGGGAGGGGCTGTATCCATCTTATCGTTTTCATCATGATGCACATCTCATATTCTGTACTGCTGCGCGGCTTATTGGTGTCGTCCGAGGCAGTGGCCGCTGCGGTACTTTCTAGCCATTCCCAACCTGCCGATGGCATCGATACCCTGAACGATACTTTAGGCGGCCGCGTGCACAATGCCGAGCCCTTCGCCCTCGCTTGCTTCACCTCATTCGAAGGCGCTGCCAGGCTACGGAATGAATCGCTATGCGCGGAGCGCCAGGAGAATTACCACTCCCCGATCTACAGGAGTAGCGTCCCTGCCGCCTACATGTACGAACAATCCACCATCTGCGCTTCCGACCCCTGGTCGCAGGATCAGTGTGTTCTCAACACCGCGGACCCTCTCGATCCCGGCGCATGGGATGGCGTCGACTGCAGGCTGGGCAACCTGCCTTCATGGTGGCTTGAGGTGAGGGAAGCCGAGGACGTCGTCGAGGCGTTTCACTGGGCTCGCAAGACGGGTGGAAAGCTGTCCATCAAGAACAGTGGGCACAGCTTTGTGTTGGACAGCAGCATGAAGGGCACTCTGCTCCTCTGGACACGAAACCTGCGGCAAGTGCGCCATGAACCTGACTTCGTCCCGGAAGGATGTCCCGACGAGCAGTCTTTCGACGTCATTACTATTGGCGCTGGCGTCAGCTCCGCCGAGGCTTATGAGTTCGCGGACACAGTCGGCCGAACGATCCTCGGCGGATACTCACCGACCGTGGGGGTATCCGGCGGCTGGGTCCAGGGTGCCGGTCACTCGGTGCTGTCAAATGTCTATGGTCTTGGTGTCGATCGTGTTATTCAGTTCACCGTCGTCACGCCTGACGGCACTACGCGGGTGGCCAACCGCTGTCAGAACACAGAGCTGTTTTGGGCTCTCCGGGGCGGAGGGGGAGGTACCTTTGGCGTCGTGCTGGAGTCAAGCCATGTTGTTGAGCTGGTGGTGCCCATGGCCGTCGCGGACATCGGCATTCTCCCGGATGATAAGGAAGCGTATGGCGGGTGGATGGACCTGCTCGTCGACACCGCAGTGGCTCTTGCCGAGGACGGTTGGGGCGGGCACATATACGGCAACTCCCTCGTGCACGTCTCCCCGCTCATGACTACCGTCGAGGACGCGGAGGCGTCTCTGTCGAAACTCATCGCCTTTGCGGACGCGCATGGCGGACACGCCAACATCACCATCGCGCCGAACTGGCTGAGCTTCTTCACCGACCACGTCCTCGCCGACTCCGTCGCCGTCGGCAACCTCAGGCTGATCAACACCCGCCTCGTGCCCGTCGCAGTCTTCGCCAACGACACCCTTCGCACCGGACTCAAGGGCTTCTTGCGTGAGATCATCGGACAGGGCGGGTCGCCGTACATCCCCGTCGACTCGCCGTACCTCTTCCGTCCCGACGCGCTCAACCCGTCGGCGGTGCATCCGGGGTGGTACGACTCGCTGTGGATCGTGGGACAGCCGTCGATTTGGGAGTGGAACAGCACCTTGGAGGAGCGGGTGGATGTTGTGAGGCAGATGCAGGCGAATACGGAGAGGCAGCGGGAGGTTACGCCGGGGGGGTTTTCGTATATGAACGAGGCTAACCCTTTTATGAGTGAATGGGAAGAGGTCATGTTCGGGGAGAACTATGGGAGATTGTTGGAGGTCAAGAGGATGGTTGATCCGGACGGTTTATTGAGCTGTTGGAGGTGTGTGGGATGGACAGACGAAGAGGCGCGGGCATCTTGTTATGGGGCTTTCAACGATGTTCGAACGACATGAGTACTAGAATTTTGAGTAAGGAAGTCTGACATGTCATGGCATGGCCTCCTATTTTGACTCGTCTGAGAACCAGGGCACTCATGTTTGGTAGAATCTGACATACGCATGAGCTCACAAGCCCAACTTCACCGGAGCCATTAAATCATTAATCTTCGATTTCAGCTTAGAGGATCTAATGTTTAATCTGGCTACCCCAGTCCACTGAGTGCAACATGTTCGTTCAAGACTGACACTTAATGGCTAGTTCCCTGACTGCACGCATTGACTTCTCCGCATGATGAGTGTCAAATCACTCTGGTTCCATGACCTCAGTCGTCAGAAGGGTCATTTTCTGGTCCTTGCCAAGGAGGTGTCCTTTGTTGAAGGGCCGCTGCCAAACACTCTTCCGGAGTAAGATTGAGACTATTGAAGACGCGTTCTTCGCAAGTCTCAGCAGTAGCTTCCAGCTGAGGATCAGTTGAATCTTCCGCAGCTTCCCGATTAAACAATGGCACCTGAAACTGAGACTCGGCCTTTCCAGGGCTTTCCCCTTCCCGGCTTGCGGGACGTGATTGATTGGGTTGACTCGGCCGACTTAGCTGGCTTGGTTGACTTGACAGCCTGAATATGTCTGCAATATCTGTCAAACCAAATGTCAACGAAGGAGCGCAGGTGCAGAAGTTCCGTATTATATGCTCACTGTTTTCGTCGACTTCCTTTCGACAATCTCCAATGCTTGGTACAAGTATCGAGGCATTCCCGTCGTCGGCAACTTCCCTGCTACCCTGTCCCGAAGTTGGCTTTATTTTGGGGACTTGTCGAGAAGCTGAGAATGTCGATGAGCTGCACACAGAGATTTGGGACTCTAAGCCGGCGAAGGCGAAGTCTCGGAAGATCTTCTTCATCTCGCGCCAGTCTTCCTCGGGCAAAGAGCCGGTCATCTTCTCCATCCTGGAACGAGCCGTGCTCTCGATTTGGGGGATCTGATCTCTTCCAAATAGGTTGTCGATGATGCCATACTGCACGTCGTCTGATTTAGCCGTCCCATCTTGAGACTTCTCGAGAGCTCGCGACCTATAGTCTTGATTTCAGTCAGGACGTCTGCTACCAAAGCCCCGTAGAGCCGGAAGTCTTACAAGGGTCTGGTGTCTCAATGGCGTCAGGAAAGAGGATATTGAAGATGTCCTTCCACTTTTCCTCATTTGATTCACCACGCTTCCGTTTCTTGTCTTTGAGCTTCGTCTCTTGCTCCTCATTGAACCCCTCAAATTCCACTAGGAATTTGCCTGTACCAGGGCGGCGTACGAGACTTGATGAACAAGCTTCATGGTCTGTCTGATCAGATACATCTGTAAACAGCTCGCCACACTTTTTGCAATGCTGCTTCTGTTTGTGGCATCTGTAGAGATGTTCCCTTCAAGACGAGCTCAAGGTCAGCCAATTTGGAAAAGTGCCAACCTGGGAGAACTGTCCACATAAAGTCTACCTACTTTAGTCTCGATATCTCCGAGAAGGCGGCGCCGCGACAGCTTTTTCGACCTTCATAAGTTTCAGGGTCGTATGCGAGGTATGGACAAGCAAAACGCCTCAATGGCTCTTGCAATGCCCTTGCATCTGAAGCCCACAACCTGCCCCGTTTCCGAGTTGGCTCACGTCTGAGTTCGCTGTCTAGGCGGCCTCCGGCGTTGCCAATTTCGGCCGGGACCCAAGCTTCGTAGCAGCTGATATCGTCTCTTAGAAAGCCGGCTCCGAATACGATCTCGAATTTCAAAACGGGTGCTGCGTCTTTTGGAGAAGCGAGCTCGACACAGCTTTGGATGGAAGTTAGTTTGGCGGCTCCGGTCAGATGGACGAGTTCATGGATGCTATTGCTGGAGTGATGATGAGCAGCCGTCGGTTTCGATGCCGGGTCGTTGTCTCGTTGATCATTTTTCACCTCATGGCATTTAGGGTCATGTTTCTTGTCGCGAACCCGCTGGATGATTGGGTCCACGGACACTGAGTTGTGAACCGCTACATCCTGAATAGATGTCGGAGAGGTTCCCGAGCCATCGTAAGCTGGTTTTCCACGCCGATGCCTGAGCCGGAGAACCTTGGCTTTGAGGAAATTGAGTAGCCGGAGGGGAAGCTCTTGGCTGTTGACCAATTGGCTGAAACGTCCTTTGTACTCTCGCGCATTCGCCATTGCTTCGTATAGAGGAGGGAGTGATGCGGCTGTCTGCACTTGGAATTACGCGGTAGACAAACGGAAGTTTTAATACGAGAATCACTCTTGAAGCTTCAGTGCCAGCACGAGACCAGGACGCTTGCGCGTCTATGCATTCGAGCGACCCGCCTCCATCGCATTCGCCCAGTGGGATGGAATCGCGAAACTTCGCAATTTTGAATCATGCCTCGTGGTTGGGTGCCTCGTCAGCTGAGGTGCTTGCGCACACTGCCAGGGTCTCTGCCTGGTAATCGAGAGGTAGCCGACGTCGATCGGCGCGAAGGAATCCGCGTATCCAATGGAAGCACGCCCACGGACTGTCAAGGAGACGCTATTCACACGCATGGTTAGACAACCCCCACACCCTTGGATATGTCCTGCTGTCAGCATCAAGTGTGAAGCGGTGCTGTCATCTGTGCCAAGATAATTGCCATCCGCATCACATGAATCTCTTTGTAAGTCCTTGATTGGGATCCTCTGCGGCCGAGCCCAGGGCGCCAGTCACTCGGGACTACTTGACTGACTGGCTCTTGGGCGCATATCCCGGAAAATAGATTCCACGCGTGGACATAAATAACAAGGATGGTAACTTAGACGAGGACGACGAAGACGATAATAACAGTAGAGAAGACACTAGATAGGCAGACATAGTAATAGAAACAGACCACCGGAAACGTGGTCATTACGGGAAAGAAACAATGAGTGGGCTCTTATGCCGGAGCCCACACACTCAGCTCACCGACCAAAGGGCTAAAGACGTGATACTATGAGATGAAGTCGCAAGATGAAGCAAAATATATAATTCTACCCCGAAGAAAGCAAAAAGGGATGATCAGTGGGAGGCTTGAACTCCCGGCCTTGGCATTACAGAACATATCTGATGATATATTAGTACCACGCTCTAACCAACTGAGCTAACCGACCCGCTTTGAAGCTGTCTTGCTTGGGGGAGTTGGGATGAGAGGTGGGTTAGAAATGAAGAATTCGTGATGAGTTGTGGGCGATGGTGGGGGACATTTGGGGATGCACTCGCGTAGCCCTATTGATTTGCTGGACCCTCATGATATCCACTGGCGATAAGGTCCACATGGGGAATGTGGATGGGCAGCAACGCCAGAAGCAGCCCGAAGACGACGAGGGCCCTGGGCTTCTCTGCGGAATAGACAGAAATGGGTTGTCGACCCTCAATGAGCGTGCATGAGCCGCGGGTCTGGGAGAATTACCCCTCGCGTTAGAGACCAGGAGAGGTGGGGAGTGACAGATGGTAGCTCGAGATAATGAAAAAAATTATAGATGAGGGGTAGAATGCCCATGATGCGAGTCCTAGGCTTAAGACTTCTCACTAGAGCAACGCGATGCAGACCGCCAGAGCTGTCGTCTGATGTCGGCGGTGAGCCTCAGCCTCAAATGTCGACCGTTTTTGCTTCTCCCGCCCGCCTCGCATACGAGTAGTACAGACGAACCCAATCTAGCGGTGCTGTCAAACTCAGACAACCAGGGGTGCGTGCCTGATAGCCGCGTCAGACGACAGGATTCGAGAGTCAAGGCTGATGATGTTTTCTCTCGTTATCGCCGCGCAGGTTTCACAATCAGGGCAAACGAGGGGCAACAACTTCATGTAGAAGGAGGAACATGACATCGCATCATCACTTCACCGGGGTCGGCGATTCCAGTGCTCTGGCGCAGGGTGGGGCCGGTGCCCCTGCATCCCAGCCACTGAAAAAACACTTTGAATGGTGCCCCTCCGCCGAGGCCTCGCACCGAGCGTGGCAGCGGGTGTGGGGACCTGCTTCCGTTGGTGGGGCAATCCGTCGGTGCTGCTTCTACTGCTGCTGCTGTCGTCAAGCGTCAGGCACAGACACAGCACAGCAGGGCAGGGGACACATTGAAGGATTTATTTCACCGAGGAAAAAGAGCATCTGGCGGTGTTGGGTGTGTTAGGCATGAGGTAAGGTAAAGCAAGGCAGGTATGTTTTTTTAGGTTGGGAGAGGGCTGCAGGACAGCTGGACTTGCAGCATGTTGTCCTCGTATCCTCTCCGGATTGGCTGATCGTGGCCCGTTGTACAATACAAAGACGGGACGAACGGCTGCCACCACGGCCAACGTCTTTTGTGTTCCATTTCTTCTTCTCTTCGAGTCTCTGTGATCAAACTGAGACGAGGCCTTTTGTCCTTGAATTTTCCTTCTTTGTGTGAGTTTTTTTATGCTGCGACAAATCGAGGTAAGTGCCCCTGTTCCCGGTCCTCTTCTTGCCCTTCTGGTACCTGCGTCCCCGGACGCTACAGGCTAGCGGCCGCGGGGCCAGGGCCACAGCCGCAAGGGTCCCCGGCGGATTCGCAGAGTTTTGGGAGTTTTCGGTGGCTGGGATGCAACGCCACCCCGGTCTCCAGCCACCTCGACCAGACAAACGGAGGGGACAAACCACCACTCGAGAGTCGTGATGCTCGACGACGAACTCTCCCCAACCACTTGCAATTCCGCGACCAAAACCACAACATGACCCAACCACGATGCATTGCGCCCCCTTCCCCTCCTCTTTTTCTGCCTGCATCATGCAAACACCCCCATTCCATCACACCAATTTCTTTCGTATTTGTCGCTGGTAATTGGCTCGTTGCTTCGTTCCAAGTGGAGGCTCATCAGACGCATCTGCTAGACTCCCCATGAACGACGATATGTATAATTCTCGAGATAATAACGCCCACCCCGAGGCGAGGCCTTTCATGCAACAAAACCACCGTATGTCTACATCTCTCTAACCTTCATCTTCTCTCCTTCACTCCCCTACCTATATCCTCTTCTCACTCTCCTTCACCAACCACCACAATACACATCAACACCACGCATCCCTGTTCTTAATACTGACGACCACTTCGCAGGCGGCCACTACCCGCCACAATACTGGTCTGCCAGGACACCCTCACAACAATCATCCACGCCAAACACTCTGCGCCCTCACCACGCGACGGGAAGGCATTATGAGAGCGTAGAGGAAGACGACTCCAGCCCCCAGGAAACCCTCTCCCCGCCGCCCTCCTTCGTCCCTCACGCGCCGTCGCCCCCGTCTCAGCAGCGGCCGCCCGCCCATCTCCAAAACTTCAGCCGTCCTCCGGAGCAGCAGCAGTTTCCCGCCCCGGTGGTTATGAGCAGCAACATGTTCACCAACAACCAAGACCCCTACACCTCCCAGCCGGCCGTCCGCTTCAACGAGGCCCAGCTCGCCATGGACGAGGTCACCAACCGCACCCGCGCAAAGGGCTTCCGCGACGAGCTCACCATCGCCGCCAACGGCTCCGTCACCCCGGGCGTCGACGACACCCCTTATATCCAGTACGCCCTCGAGGCCCTCACCCGCGAGCACGGCCACAACTTCTCGCCCCCGTCCAGCGTGCCATCGCCCGCCGACAACAACAACAACCACAACAGCAACGGCTACTATCGTGCCGCCGGCTACCTCCCGGACGACCTCCAGGACCAGAGCCCCCAGATCAGCGGCGACCCCGACACCGGCTTCCAGCCCATGGCCCCGGCCCTCACCCGCAACTCGATGCAGCGCCCCCCATCCCAGCAGCAGCCCGGCCGCATGTCCCTCGGCACCCGCATCATGTCGCCGCCCCAGTCCGCCGACTCCAGGTACCGCCCGAGCGAGGACCAGAGGCTGCTCGGCGCAGAGCCGTCGTTGAAGTGGCTGCCTATCAGCGAGAAGGAGTCGGTGTTCCCGGGTATGACCAAGCTGGATACTGTTGACGAGTCTCGCGAATTGTATCCCCGTCTCACCTACAAGCCCGCAATCTTGCGGCTCCCGTCGATGATCGTGCTCATGGTCCTCTGCATCCTGATGATCGCCGCCCTCATGCTCGCAGCCATCTACTCCCCGATCCAGCCCGGCCTGCTCACCTACGGCGAGACCATCTACAGCGCAAAGTACTTCCTCTTCCGCATCCTCCCCCAACTCTTTGCCACCGTCATCTTCGTCTACGCCCAGTGCGTCACGGCCGCCACCCTGCGCATCCTCCCGTTCGCCGCCATGGCCGAAGACGAGCCCCTCAAGCGCCGCAACGCCCTCTTCCAGAACCTCTACCCCAAGACCTTCCTCCTCCCCCAGCTCGCCGGACCCGTGCACGTCAAGATCGCGCTGGCCATCCTCTGGCTCTCCGCCTTCACCATCCCCCTCGCCAGCGCCTCCTTCACCGTGATCCACACCGAGGTCTGGTACTGGACCGCCGTCCAGGGCACCATCTGGGCCCTCGTCGGCCTCTACCTCCTCGTCATCACCGCCCTCCTCCTCCTCGCCCTCTACTGGCGCAACCGCGTCACCGGCCTCATGTGGGACCCCCGCTCCATCGCCGACTTCTCCTTCATGATCAGCAAGTCAAACACCCGCGACTCCTACCGCGGCTCCGAGGTCGCCGAGGACCGCGCCCACCTCCGCCACATCCTCCGCAACCGCATGGTCGACCGCCTCGGCTACTGGATGACCGACTCCAGCAACAACACAAACTCCAACGAGGCCCCCTGGTACGGCCTCGGCACCGAGCACTCCCAGGGCCAGCTGCCCCACGACCTGCACTACGACACCAAGAACGAGTCCGACCGCCGCTCCATCACCTCCAACCTCATCGTCGACGGCCACGGCGACGACTACATCCGCACCTTCTACCTCCCCTGGTGCCTCCGCACCTCCCCCGTGCTCTTCTTCGTCGTCGCCGCCACCGTCCTCCTCGCCGCCCTCTACGTCGTCTCCTTCCTCCACGCCACCGCCCTCGTCAACGGCTTCGACCCCCGCCTCCCCGCCGCCCCGGGCCCCGGCGCCTTCTCCCCCGCAAACTTCCTCTACTCCTTCGTCCCCTCCCTCGTCGGCCTGCTCCTCTACCTCGCCTTCCAGTCCCTCGACCTGCACCTCCGCATCCTCCAGCCCTGGGCCGACCTCGGCGCCAAGGACGGCTCGCCCGCCTCCCGCTCCGTCCTCGCAGACTACGCCGCCTGCCTCCCCCTCCAAACCACCCTCCACGCCCTCCGCAACCGCCACTACCGCGTCGCCGCCATCTCCCTCACCACGTCCCTCCTCGCCTTCCTCCCCGCCATGGCCGGCGCCCTCTTCATGGCCCTCACCGCCGTCCCCGAGGGCGGCGTGCGCATGTTCCCCGTCGTCCCCGTCTTCGCCGTCATCCTCGCCCTGCTCTCCCTCTACCTCTGCGCCCTCGTCTCCCTGCTCTTCGGGCGCAACTACTACCGCCTCCCCCACGCCGTCACCTGCCCCGCCGAGATCTTCTCCTTCCTCGCCAACGAGGACAACGCCGCCGACCCCGTCTTCCGCTCGCCCACCCCGCCCCGCGCAAAGTCCGACCTGCGCGACCGCCTCGGCGCCGGGCCCGCGTCCGCGCAGAGCACGTGGATGTTCGGCTACTGGCCCGGCCGCGACGAGCGCCGTCTTGGTGTGAGGCGGCAGAAGCGGTTCACCGAGCGCAAGTCCTTCCACGAGAGGATGCCCCTCCGCGCCGGGCTATGAAGAATTTTTCCGACTTTTATAATGCATTAATGGCTCCTGTTTCGACGAGACGAAAGAAGCGACGATGTTATCTGATTTCAGCAAACAAACTCATCTCCCATCTTGCGCAAAAAAACATAACATAATCTGTACATATGCGCGCGAACCGTATCATCTGTTTTAGCTACTAGCATGGGACAACGGCGTTCTACACCCAGGTCAAAAAAATAAGGGGCGTTATTTTGGGAAAGCATTCATCCACCAGGACCGGAGTTATTTCACGATTTTCACGGAGTTTACGATACGATATCGATGTTTCGACGGGTACAATGATTTATATGTTCAAAGAGTTGCTTCAACCATGTTGTTTTTTTATCTATCCCCCATGTATTCACATCGTCCAGTTTAGACATCAGGCTGCCGTCATGTCATCCCTAGCTATTAGAAAGCCTTCCCCCCTTTTCCTCTCGCGGTCGCTAGACCGAAGGGAGGGGGAGCCTAGACCTATACAAAAAAGAATGTTCAAACACCTCTTTCGGTCCAGTCCACGAAGTGAAAGTGAAAAAACAAAAAAACTTGGAAAACTTGGTTCTTTTCCAAATCTTGAAAATGCCTCCCACTCACGGAACTTTCCACGGAGCCCCGTCTAGACCCCCCGGGCTGCGCTACGTTACGTTGCCTCCCTTTTCAGGTGAACATGCCTCACGGGACGGAATCGGAATTACTCTGGCAACTCACCCTCACTTCCTAACTTACGGCCGTCGGGTAGGAGGGGCGCGCAGAATGGGGGGGCCTTGTGGGGTGTGGCGAGGTCGACCTCGTTGAGCCTCTCTCTCTCTCTCTTCTCTCGCTTCCTCGACCCCTGACGGCGATGTTCCGATGTCCAGGAGGGAATTTGCGAGTGGGACGCGATCGTGAGAGAGGCATATCATCGGGCTGATCTGACCATTCCGCCGCCATCAACCTACGCATATCACGATAAATCACGATAAACACGAATAAGTTTTGTAATTGCTT
The DNA here is from genome assembly GCA_025327135.1 of Colletotrichum sp. SAR 10_71. Taxonomy (NCBI): domain Eukaryota; kingdom Fungi; phylum Ascomycota; class Sordariomycetes; order Glomerellales; family Glomerellaceae; genus Colletotrichum; species Colletotrichum sp. SAR 10_71. The sequence continues at coordinate 38,004 of JAKMWS010000289.1, read as the reverse complement.
CAATTATTCTCCGTCTGATTTGCACTACACTGAAAACTCGGAAAACAAACCATGCATCATTTCAAAACGTAAAATTTCTTCCTCTAATTGATGTCTTCTCATCCTCTCGCATGATCGTGAGGGTCTGTGGTGTCATTCGCTCAAAGGCCGTGTTTCTTTCGTAAAAAAGGTCCCAGTTCCGTCTCTTGCCGTACCTTCATCATATCATCTCTCTCACCATTTTTTGCATGTTCTCATCTGTTGCCATTGCCGTTGACGTCCTCGTACTCGTTTCGAACATTCGTGTCTGAGTCGTAGAATATTCCAGCCCGCCTCTCCCGCCCTCCGTCATCCCTCAATCTCCTGAGAGGGCCATCCCTTCCGTGTAAGCTTTCCAGCAATGCCAGGGAAGAAGCTCCAGGGTCCTTTCAGCTAGCGTCTCTTCCCCAACGACACACACCTTTCCCGCGTCTCTTCTTCAGAATCATAGTGTAGCATCAGATAAGAATAAAAACGTCAGGCGTGAGCATGAGCATAAGCATGATCAAGACAAAAGAAATGCAGCAAAAATCAACGATACAAAGAAGACTGAAAGTGAAAACGCTGTGCTCGCGCAATAAAGAAACAGCAAAAGCGCCGTCATGTGGATGCCATCAACCTCATTTGCGGCCTTCCATAGTACCACATCGTAGTCGTGTAGACATGTAAACGTATAATTTTGGAAACACTGAATCCAGCTTCAGTTTCCGTGAGATCTGCCCCGGAACATGCGGCCGAAGCCCCTCTTATGCCTCTCGATGAAGAGCTGCTGTCCCTCGGGTTCCCGGATTGTCTCCGCCGTGTCCGCGCGGGCACGGCGCAGCTGGGCATCCGCGAAAGCAGCGCCCTTGGTGCTTCGCCTCGCCTCGCTGGCCGTCCGCTTGTGGAGCGTCTTCACGAATCGGGAGATCGTGTGCTCCGGCTCCGGATCGTCTGAATCAGAGTCCGAGTCGAAGTCGAAGAAGCTCTTGGGTGCTGAAGTGGTGTTATGAACTTGGATTGGCGGAGGAAGAGGAGCAGAGCGCGGGTGCGACAAGTCTGTTGGGGACAAGGCATCCGCGGGGTATGTCCCGTGGGATGTGTGAGGGCGGGTGAATGACGGCACAGGGGAGCAGAGGGGCGAATAGAGAGGTGAGTAAAGAGATGCTGTTGCTGGGGAGTGCATTGGTGCCACAGTGGGTGCTGGCAGCGAGTGCAGATGGATTGGAGGCGGTCGTGTGCCTTTACGAAGGTTCGAAAGGCTTGGCGGTTGTGCAAGGCGAGGTGGGGGAGGAGGGGGATAGGATGGTGGTGGTTGAGTGCGTGGAAAGAGGCTGTATGAGGAGCGCACGGCGCGAATTGTGCGGCGTGGTTCCGGAGGAGAGTAGGGTGATGCAAGAGAGACATCATGCGCTCGAGGTGATGGCATTGTTGGACGTGGCTGGGGGTATGTCATGAGGTTATCTTTAGGAGGAGTGGCTGGGTTGTTGACTTTGATGTTGTATTCAACAGGCCGGGGAGGTAACGGGTAGTCTTCGTAGTTGATGCAGCCAGTCTTCTTTGCTCGGCGGATATGTGGTGAAGGAATCAAAGCAGGATACTGCGTCTTAGACGTCTCTGGTGTTTTCCGACTTGGGTCTTCCTCGGCAGGCCAGAACGAGTCCCACAGCTGTGATGCGGAGGCGTGGTACTGGTAGTCGTCGTCGAGTGAGACTTCCGAATCGGTCCGGTCGTCGATGAGGCTGGGTGCAGAGGACCCGTCTGAGCTTTGCGAGCCGATAGATGAGCGGTCTCGACGGGTGGGTGTTTGGGGACAGGACGGTTCGTCGTACTCTTCCTGGCTGAGATCCTCTGACGAGTACGTCTGCCCGGCTCTTCGGTAGGGGTTGCGACTTGGAGTGCCGTCTGGTCGGGGATATGAGAAGTTTGCGTAGCCGTAATACTTTGATACGAGCTTGAGATGGGCGAGTTTGGTCTGTCGTTCCATACTCGCAGGTCTGGAAGAGGGAAATGAGGCTCTTGTCATGTCGAGTTCCTGTGCATACCCAATCATGTCCTCAGGGGGGACACAAGACATGACTGCGACCAACGTCTGCAACGACGGCTTGGTTCACTGCTGTTGCAAGCTCTCTAGATAACGACGCCACGATGGAGATATTGGCCGGAGGACGCGAGGGGGATGGACGGGGAGGCAACGATATATGCACAATCCGGCAGCGGCTGTCTCCCTGCCACAAACAAACTTTATGTATGCCTCCTCGGTCATGGTCTGCCATCAGCACGAATCGTACGCCTTCCACCCAACGGCGAACAACAACAGGAGACAAATATGCAGGAGACTGATCCACTGGGTCTCGTCGAGGGCTCTTGGTCCACTTGGTGGCTGATTATGACAACCAGACCATCCCCTGCAATTCTCAGACATTCCTCGCTTGGTGTTCTATCCCTCGTGCGATATGCATGCTCGGTGACGGAAGGCGGCGGGGCCAATCAAGTGCGTTTGCCAGTCCGGACTGCCTACCGGTGTACTTGGTGCGGAGCTCGGTGGGCATCGGAAGCTGAGAGGGGGGCCTCGACGGCTCCAGGGAATGGCACGCTGACTTCCGACTCGACGGAATGCACAAATGTCTGAAAAAGGCATGACTTGGGTCGCTGGATTGCTCGAGTTTCCATAACGTGGGAACAAACGCGCTTTCGACAACTCTCGTTGGTTCGTCGTTTGTGATGAATGGAAACTCTTTTGAAAAGGATCGATCCTTTTCAAGAGAGGCTATCGCGATTGCCCCATCCGGAGGCCTGCTTGATGATGGAAACCCATGCTAGCTTCAGCTTCGCAAGGAAGAGGCAGGAGGCAGGGCTTGGTTTGCGGAGCCTCAATCACTTGATCTCTTACCCGCCTCCTTGCTTATTGGAATCTTCCGTCCGCCGGATGACCGGGTGCCCTCTTCAACGAATGAACAGTACCGGTCCTCTGCAGTTTGTTGCCGCTTGACTCGAAGCTGCATTGGGGGCCGGCGGGAAGTCGGGAAGAAAACTCTTCATGTGGAAGCCAGTGACTGGAATGTGCAGAGCTTGTCGATGTCTCACCTCCACGGCGACTGCACTCTGCCATCCGAGTCGGTGGCGCCACTGCGACGCTGGAGGTCCTTCTCGACCTTCGTTTACCGGCGCAGACTTGTGAAGGCCGGCCTAGATTGCCCAGAGCATATGCCGGGCTCCAAAAAGAGGCAACTAGGCAAACAAAAAGCTGACAAAAACTGATTGAAGCGAAAGTTTGCGCATTCTGCCTGTGTAAACTGTTTTCAAAACAACAGAACTTTCAAAAAGACAGTGAAACAGCCAATATTGCGTGGCGTGATCTTTGTGCTGAAGCTTTAGAATCAACAAGCGGACCTCTTTCCACGGTCTGTCGGTTTATCTCGCGGTCTCTCACCAAGACAGTACGGGATACTTCTTCTAAGCCTCAAAACGATCTCGATCTGGATTTGAGGGAAAGATCGCCGTTTGGCAGTGGCTCTGCTTTTCTGGGGCTTCAGCTGGGGGATGGGCAGCCATAGAATGGCCACAACGTTGAATGACGAAAAGCACGTTCCCTTGAATCTGTTTGTTTGGCGACAATCTTATTCTGCGGGCCGTGTGTTTTGACATTGCCGTTTGCTGCGGTCCGTAGGCATGCGGCGTGCTGGAGCAACGGCAGCCACCGGATGTAACAATAGCTGATTGATGTGTGGGTTGATCGGTTGGATTGCGGGTGCCGCGCGAAAACCAGGCTGATGCGGAGAAGGCCTGGCGCCCATATGAAATGTTGCAGGCGGGAAAAAGCCTTGACCGGAGCGGGAGTCTCAGCAATTTGCCAAAGTACGTCATGCCGTTTGCCGTACGCCTCTTGCCGTCGAAAGCGGGTTCCGTAGCACGTCGCCAACGACTGATGTCATAGGTCGCGTACGAGTATTTTTCTACACTGCAAATCTGATATTCAGAGGATGTTTGACAGATGCTCGACGCTCAGTAAGTAAAGACCCTTTCACTGGCCATATTCTCAGACATCAGAATGCGGGAGATCGTCTCAGTCTAGGGTGGTGTGCAGCCGGGACACTGAGAGGCTCCTGTCCCTTGCTCGAGAGCTTTCCCATGCGAGATGGCGGTTTCCTGGATTTTCCCGACTCGACAATTCGATGGGGGGGCAACAGAGCTCGTCGATCAACAGGGGATGATCGTCCCTCGCATACCGAGGGGATTTTGTCAGCTTTCACGAGCTAGGGATGTATCTGTGTTCTAAGGTTGTGTTTGTAGGCTCCCGAAGATGTAAGACTGTGGAGAACGGCCGCATGCAAGGGAGTCTGCGAAGAGGTAAGCAGCTTTCCCGTCTTTTTCTTGCACGCATTTGGAACTCCGTGACCCTTGGTGACCCTTGAGCCCCTGATCAGGGTCAATTGTATCCTTGTGTTCTCTCGAAGGCTTTTAGGGAGCATCGTGGACCCCTTTCTAGGGTTCTTGCAGGTCCCCTGGGGTTAAGCTCCCAGTCCCTCCCTGTAATCCCTTGATAGCAGCCTTCGTTTACTTGTTTCAAATGCACCAAAACTCAGCCTGTCGACTCGGAAAAACCCAATTGGCCGTTGCAAAGGGAGATGTCAGGCAGCATCCGATTCGAACCGGAGTGTATCGCGGCGCGGGAACGCGGACTGCGGTCGTGGGAAGCTCTCCGAATGGCTCGCGGCCCGCGCAGGTTCTCGCACATGCCGATTCGGGCTGAATACCAAAATCCACGTCTGGGAGCCATCAACGCGCGTTGCCCTCTCATGCCACTGCGGGATGCCTCGTGGGAGAGGGCTGAAGAAGATCGCCGATCGTGTAAACCATGGCGGTACGTGCTCCGAAGTCTCCAAAGTTTTCAGCTTCGTCGGGCTGAATGCGTTTGTGTTTGATGGCAGGGTCAGCGGTGGAAGAATGCTGTACCTGACTACTTTGGTCAGATCGGACGATTCGCAACAGGGTCGTCTTGGAGCTCGGGATGGATGCCAATTGTTGGATCGAAAGATTTTCTCGCTCGATCCATTGAGCAAGGACTTTGCATGTGCTCACGGCGGAATTTCGACGAGATGCGCCGAGAAGGGATGGTCCCAGACGGCAGGACCCAATCTCTGAGCCCAAGATTGAAGATTGGGACGTCTTTGGCATGGATCCGTCGACATCGTTGTCGTTTTCTCTGGCCCCCAAGAAAGTAGCCCCCAAGAAACGTTGTTTGCAATGTTTCGTTGAGGCGTTGCATCACGTTCTGTCGAAGATTGGCAAATGCCCCAGCAGAAAGGTAGAGGTGGTGGTTCAGGCACACGCGGTCGACTGCGAGCTTAATCGACAGTGTGGGTCAACGGCGGCCGTGATTGGCTTGGGAAGGAAAGTCCAGGAACAGGGGGCCGTCTTCGGGAGCGACCCGTTCTTTCCAAGTTTGATTCCTCTGGAGCACGGGCCTTCACCCCCTTGGCTGCACCACCTCAGCCAGCAGGTCAGACGGTCAACCAGATGTGGCAGGCAAGTCCAGGCTTACCAAATCCAAGTTGAGGCGGGAGGTGGCCTGTGCTGTAGCTTCCATGAGTGAGGTGAAGCTTGGAAGGAGTCAATCATGTCCCGTCCTTCCTGAGATGATTCCATGCAACCCAACTCAGCCCTCGCCTTGACCTTCAAAGCTGAAAGAACTCGGCTCTTCTTTCTTCGACATCTCCGTTTAATGCCTTCCCTTTTTCTCCCAGGTTCGATTCATGTTTCAATGCATGTGCCTTGGAAAGGACAAGCGCAACAGACGGACGAACGCCTTAAGCAGGCCGCGCTGCACCCCATCTTCCAAACGAACTTTGCTGATGACCGCCCGCGCCCTACTGAGACGATCTACTGAGTTTTTCTAGTCATAGAGGAGGAGGTGACCACTTCCTTGACCAGGAAAAAAGACGAACGTTTATCCGTAGCAGCTGTTCCCATATCGACCCAGGCACCTGCTCTGCTCCAAGATCAGATACCTATGACCTCCCCTCTCACCCAACCCGCTGAATGGCACCAGCCTCTGTACTCCTCTCGGCTAGCGCTCCAGACGGGGGACTCCTGGGTGCAAACCGGCCCATCGGGATCGCTGAAGAAGGGGGACGCCAGACTGCGGGTGATTGGCAATGGGGAGTGGGTTTCGTCACGACCTGACGCAGTGACAGCTCACACTCACACACACCTTTTCTTCACCTTCACTTTCGTTCCATCTCTTGCTCTCTCAGCACCTCTCACCGCCTGCCCCTTACTTCGTCGGCTCAGGAACATGTCATGACTCCGCGAGACTGGCTGCAGCCATCTTCGCGGCTGCGGTCGGGCCAAGGTAAGTTCGGTCGAGACAGGCCAACTCAATGGTGGAAAGTCAGCCTGCCCGGTCTTGTTTCCTGCGTTTCCTCTCCCACTCCGGCCGGGGCTGGCTCTTCCCACATCCAGAGCCATGTCGCGGCGCGGCGGCCACGGACACGGCTCTGGCACACACCAGTGACCACACATCCACCAGCGTCCCCAGCCCCCCGGTTTTTTCCCACTGGCTCAGTTCTTGCGAAAGCGCAGGCAGATTCCCTGCCTTTGCCGTCGCCCCTGTCACGGCTCATCGGACACTGGGCCAGAGAACAGGTGAGGCGAGCAGCTCCAATTTCGTCCTTCGGTCGCACTCAAAGGTCGCCGCCTCCAGCTTGTCCGTCCATCCCAAATGGCGCCCAATGCCCGACGGCCGACTGTCAGCCCATGTTCGCGCCGAGTTTCTTTTGCTCAAGGGTTTCCCTTCAGCTGACGGGATGTTCCTGGATCGCACACGCGTGGCCGCGATGGCAGATTTGGGCTGGGCTAAGATGGACCACCATCCAACTACCGTAGCATGCGTATCCGCGATTCCCATGCGCGCAATGGCAACGATAGTCGGGGACAGCCATGCTGCAAAGAGACTTAAGACGGCGCCGTTAAGCCGCCCAATCCTGAATGCTGCAGCCATCTTCCAAGCCGGCGTTGCCAATAGCTGGCGCAAGAAAAACCAGCTCGTCGATCCACATCCCATGCGTCTTGCTGTACGTGTGTTGTACCTTGTCTGCGAGCTGCCTGCTGCACGAAGCTGCAAATTTGCTGCAGGCCGTGATTTGACGGCGGCGGGTCCTTTTGGAAGCTTCAGGTCTTGCCCATGCCAATTGACCTATCCGCACCTCGAGGTCTCCGAGCTGCCAACCTCTCGCTGTGGGATACCTGGTCTTGTCCGCAAGGTGAGGTAAGGTAGGTAGAGAGAGCGAGAGGCAAAGGTATCCGTATGCCGTACCTAGTGTATGGGAGTGAGATGCTCCGCCAGAGTAATAATAGTCGACGCGAGATGATGGGTTGGGTACGGTGCCGGTGCCCTGCCGAAACAATTAAAACCCGTCACCTGTCCCAACCCGCGCGTGTCCCCATCCACGTCCCCGTCTCGGTTCCCCGTCGTTTCTGCCCTGCTCTTGTCTCGAAGGGAAAAAAGAAGACTTGCATCATAGTCGACCTTACCTTGTCTTTGATTCTGCCATTGCCGCGACCCCCCGACCTCGACGACACGCGACGCCCTCGAACCCGCCGTCAATGACCTCGACACCTGCATCCTGACCAAGGTCAGACCAGACGGAGGTGTTGCTGGGCGAGCTACCATAGGTCTGTGTCTCCGAAAAAGGGCCCTGGGCAGCAAGCAAACCTGCCTGGCAGCAGCCACTCAAGCCATCCCGTCTCGTGCTGCTCTCTGTACGGCACTGACTCTGCGGTTGCGGGCGTGGATGTGGAGGACGAGTACCTCCCAGCGCAACGCAGCCCGAGACATTGACAATCAGGTCGGAACCATCAATTGAGGAGAGAGGTGCAAGTTGCTGAGGCGCCTTCCAGGGCTGCTCTGGTTGACTGCTTTTGGGCTTCAGGACATCCGTCTGTTGCTGCATGTTTGCTGGCTGTCCACTGAGAGAGGCAGAGAGAGAGAGAGATTCAATCCATCTTGGTGCAGCAGTTGCCACAACGCAACCCAACCTCGAAGTCCAAGCAGCAACCGCAAGTCCCAAGTTCCCCTCTCCCGCCCCTCCCTCCTGCCCGAGCTCTAGGTTGGCAGTACCTTCCCTGGGTGCTCCTGCGTGATGCCCTCCACCCACCTGGCCTTTGGAGTTGACAGAACTTGAGGGAAGGTGCTGTTTGGGAAACAACCTACCTTACCTGCCAACTTCTTCCAATTGATCACACCTGCCTTGCCTGAGACTTTCATGCTTCTCACAGCAAGACAGGTGCACATTGGAAAAAAGAAGTGCACAATCTTTTGTTGTTTTTCTTTTTCCACCCAACGCGTCAATTACCACTTTGCGCGCGCGTTCTCCCTCTCACTCCCACCTTTCACCCGACTCTCTCATTTACCAAACCACCAAACTTCGCATCACGACAACCACAACAAAAAAGAGGTCGAGCTGGCGCATCCAACAAAAAGCTTCACCACGGGCAATTATTCCTCCAGAAACCACTGTTCCAAGACCTCCATTTATCGCCCCGACGACATCATCAATCCTATTTATCTGCGCCTTATCCATTCGCTCAGCGCGCATCGACCAATCTTCCGCTCGATTCCACTGGCCGCCCCCAAAGCCGCCTTTTCGCCTAGCCACCTCTTTTTCCCAAATCTGACGCCAGCCTCTCCCATTTCCTCCCGCTTCGACCTCGACCCTCTCTCTCTCCCGGCTGGTGGCATTCTCACACCCACCACCCTCTCTACCTTACGTCTTACCAGAGGATCCATACCACTCCGGATTTCACTTCTCCTCTGCTAAGCAGCATCTTGCCTGCTTGCGCAGACCGCTTTTATTAATTCACTTTTTTGGGTGTGGTATCTGTGTACTCCATCAGCACAATACCACCCTACCAAGTGAGTTGTCCCCTGTTCCCTCCAACCTCACCTATTTTTTTTTCCATGTTACCCCCAAGGAGCCCACACCACCTTCGTGCGCTGTGCTGTGTTGCGCTGCTCTTCGGTACTTGCTAACACCAAGATCAGCATTCTCGCAGGTCTCGCCAACCCTCGTCTGCCTTACATCACTCATCGACGACCCTCAATCACCACCTGGGTGGTGACACTTTCACCTTGTCCGCCGCATCAGGTCAGATCAGGGACCTGGGCCCCGTCGCGAAGTTGACGAACCCAAATTCCCCCACGCCTTCTAACGACCGTCACGAAATTCACGACCTCACGAACCCTACCCCCCAGCGCCAGCAGCAGCTGCGTAGGCAATCGCGAACCATCACTCCAGATCCAGCTGAGAGACCCTCGACTCCAGCTTCATCCCATCGCACCCTTCGCCGTACTCCGCGATTCGAAGCGACCCCGAGTCCCACCCCACAGTCAACCCGCCAAGTACACATTGAAGCTGCTTCGGTTGGTTTCAGTCCCAAACCACAACTTGCGACTGCACCTGCCCCCACGCCCGCCCTTGCGCCTGCAGCTCCCCTTAACTACGACTATCCCCGACTCGTCGCCCACGAAGACAGACGAAATTTCCGTACACGAAGAGTTCTCTCGCAGGATCTGAGCGAGGACTTTCTTCTAGAAGAATCCTCGGACGAAGCCCCGTCTTTCCGAGACCGATCATCCTCATCTCCCAATAAACGACGCGAGTCTCACCGACCTCATCGCGTCTCCAGAAACACCCGCAGCGCCATCCTCTTTGCCCTCGAGGAAGCGCTCCGACAGCCCCACCCGTTCACGCCCGACGAGATCGAGGAAAGCGCATCCATGGCTGACCTTATCGGAGGCGGCGCCGCCGCTTCCAATGGCAATGCGTCCACTCCTTCTCGCCGCCCAACTGGCGCACCCAACCCGACCAGCTCGCCTTCCGGAATCCGTGGTCCTAGAATGATCATGCAGGAGCGAGCTGCCAGAGAGGCCGCCCGACAGAAAGCCGAGCAGGAGCAGATGCAATTGGAGAGACAGCGAGCCGAGCAGGAAGCTCGTTTATTGGAGGAGACTCAGAGACGGAATGCGGAGCGCCGCGCTGCCGCCGCCGCCGCTACTGGCGCTGCCGGAGGAGGATCTGGTGGCGCTGCCAGCGTGTCCCAGCCAGACCCCACCTCCCAACGGCGACCCGTAGCCACCGATACCCCACAGTCCCGGCCTGTTGCGGGAGGAACCTCCCGCCAACCGGCGACAACACAGCCTCAAACCCGGCATACCCGTACAACGTCAGGCTCTCACGTCGGCCAGCAACCGTACAGCACCAACCCTCAGGCCGGTACCACGCAGCAGCCTGCAACTGCCACTCAGGGAGGCCAGGAGACGACCGTCGCAGGATCCAGACCCAGAAACTCCTTCCCCCATGCTTTCGAGCGCTGGGAGACCTTGTCTGCCCACTGGGAGGGTCTGACTAGCTTCTGGATCAGGCGTCTGGAGCAAAACAACCAGGATATTGACCGTGACCCCGTCAACCAGGCCCTTTCTCGTCAGGTTACCGACCTTACCGCTGCAGGTGCAAACTTATTCCATGCTGTCGTAGAGTTGCAGCGTCTCCGTGCCAGTTCCGAACGCAAGTTCCAGCGCTGGTTCTTCGAGACCAGAGCAGAGCTGGAGCGAAGCCAAGAAGTCAACGCCATGCTGGAGCGAGCCCTTGAAGATGAACGACGTGCTAGAGAAAACGCCGTTCAGGCCGCCATCCAGAAGGAGAGAGTCACCTCGGCTAACGATGAACGCGTCAAAGAGATGAAGAAGGAGCTTCAGATCTCCAAGGAGGAGGCCCGTCGCGCTTGGGAAGAGCTCGGACGCCGTGAGCACGAGGAGAGAGAAAGAACCCAGTCTCTGCAGAGCGGCCAGCCCACTATTGTGGGCGGTGTTCAGGTTGTGCCCATGACCCAAGGTGTACCCAGTCGCCACGGCAGCTCTCGTGAGCAGCGCGGATATCAGACCGACTACAGCGGCCAGCAGAGCGGCTACACGGGCGAGTACTCACAAAGCCCAGCCAACCCGCCTGTCACCTCGAGCCCTGGCGGCAATTTCTATCCATCTGGCGACGCAGGCCAGGAAGGCGTGAGCTACACCGGTGCTGGCTCCGAAGGCGGTTACAGTGAAGGTGAGTACACGATTGATGCACAGGGCCAGTTTGTTCGCGATTCGCAGGGAAACAAAGTTCCCTTCATTGCTCCGCCTTCCCCAGTTTCTGACGAGGGACTAGAAGAGTACGAGACTCCTGCGACCAACCCTCCTAGCGCCGGCTATTCACAGACTCCGACGACCACAGCCGGCGGTCAGCAACAGGGCACTCAAGACTACTCCGGCTCAGGCTACGCCGCCCCGGGCTGGGAGACCGTTCCCAGACATCATCACCCGACGCGCCTGAGCGATGTTATGGAAGAAGAGGATGAGCGAAGCCGTGCCAGCAATAGCCAGGTCGGACGTCACTAGTAATTGGCTGTTGACCCGGTTTGAGCAACCAATGCGTGCTGCGTCTCCGATTGATTGCTGTTCCTACGCATCGTCGATTCATCCAAGGATACACAGCACTTGACAACGTTGCTTTCTTCCTCAACTGAAGTCTGCATTATCATTTACAGCCTTGCGATTCGACACTCTCGAAGCTGTGTGGCACGAACAAAGCAGGCAGCTACAGAAACACATGAATCGACTGCTCAGAGGCTTGTCTCCGAGGTATAGCCACGCCTTCACGATTGTACGGATTTGCGGATACCCTTGAGCCTCGGAGCCGCGCTCTACAGCATGAGCAACAAGAGATGTTGCAGCTACAACTTGTGCAGTCTGCACCATTCCGGAGTTTTGACGCGATGGAGGTTAGACTGCATACGGGCACACTTTGGGCTGCCCTCGCTCTAGACATTGTTGGACTTTCTCAAGCGCGACTTGACGACTAATTTTTACTGCTTGGCATTTGGCGAGTTTTGCGACAAAAAGAAACGGTTCCGAGATGGTTGATGGACACGGCGTGGCGGTTGGGCGTGGCATGAATGGTCAGCATCGCATGGCATCCTCCTGTTTCTTTTGGCGGCATTTCGTTTTGCTTTTTCGCGACTTTTCAACTTCGCTACTCGGGTTTTCGGAGCGACGCCTCATGTCCTGGTCCTTGTAGGATATGGGCGGAAGTTCTTCAGCCTGAGAGAGTATTCGTACTCAGCTGGACTCCTGATGGCAGATTCTGCACGGCTTCTGAAGGAAACATATGGAGAGTGAACAGTTTGGGGAGAAAGATGTTGAGCTTCGGCAATGGAGACCTCGAGCTCTCAGCTGGGGGACGGAGCCTTGTATTTGTAGAAAAAGACTCTGCCAAGTGTAGGAGATAATTCATTGCTGAGTGCGTTTTTCTGGTGCCATCGTATGGAATGTGCTGGCTGGGCAATCAGGCTGGGAGCACTGGCACTGTCCGGGTGCGCGCGGCAGGGGAAGCAGCCTGCATTGGGTGCGGACTTCACGCATTCCTGGCGTCTGGCTACCTAGACATTGGTGCTCATCTGCAGGTGAAACTGCGTCCACTTGCATTCATCCCTTGCTGGCGAGCATCCGCCAAGGCTTATCTAACGGCCGGTGTGCCGTCACTGGCCAGAGTACGCAGGCTCTCATAAGAGTTGGCATTCGTGATGTACGTTCGGGTAAGTTTTTTGTCTGACGGCTATCGGTCACATCTCGGGACGTATAAGCCACCATCAACTTTGAGGACATGGATACCGCCTATCTTTCCTGTGCTTGGGGTCAGATGGTTTATTGGAGTAGGTACAGTGAAGACAATGCGAAGGATGACAGCAGAGACGATAATAGGAGGGACGACGATAGCAATAGTAGAGACAGGGACGACGAAGACGACGAGAGATAGAGAGGAACCATAAAGGAAATTTAGTCACCGCAACCTGGCGTCGAATGGATTCGTGTGTGTTATCGTGAGGCGCCTAGCAGACTAGGTTCTGGTCGCTGTTATTGGATACACCCAGTCTACGTGCAGGTGTGGTCGGAAGCTCCCACCAGTCGGAAAACGAGGGCTTGAGATGTACGAAGAACGAGGATTACGGGATTGCGCGTTTTGTGTAGTATAAAAGGCACTTGTGTAACCGTTGCAGGCGATCTTGTGTTTCCATCCCATTCCCAACTCTGTCGATTCCGAGCCAACAAGAACCATCTTTTTTATTTGAAGTACTCTCTGTGCTACGCACAATGCGTCTTGATTTGTTAGAAATGTTCCTCGACGATGCAGGTGGCTTTGAGAAGTGCCTGGGGCTGCAGTACGCGAGCCACGACGCCGGAATCGAGGACAGTATAAGGAACCCTGACCCCTTGCTCGACCGCATGGGACCTATTACGGATAGGCTCTTTAGCTTAAGCCTTGCTGATGATTACGACTATGGAGGTAAACTCGGAGCTAGAATCAAAGCGGGCGGGTTTGCTGGCGAGGCGATGCCTCATCCCCAGATAAGTCTCCAGGAGAGTGTCTTGGGTCTTTCTTGTCGACAAGAGGTGGCTCTACAGAGATCGAATGGCTATGGCCTTGTTGCACCTGAGGAAAGACGGTCGAAGGTCAGGACTCAAAGCACGAAAAAGTACGATGGTATGTGCTCCCGTTACCTACAACACTCGTGACGATCATCGAGGACTGACGGCGATAGCATCTTCTCGCATCGAGCTGAAACTTCAGCTTCCTCGTAGACCAACGGTCAAGCAGCAGCATAAAAGTGACAGCATCAAGCCCGTGGTCGGTTTACTAGATGAAGAGAGCCCACATTCACTTCAGGTGACAGGCCCAGTCTGCGAGACGACAGCGCAGGCTGTTACAAGCCATGATACCACCCAACCAGACAACCAAGAGGAGTCAACAGAATCCGCGAGGCCCTCGAAGCCTTCTGTTTCTCTGCCTGCAAATGACACAGGAGATTCCTCCACAGGAGAGACCAGTTCACCCAGACAGAAGTTTGCTTGTCCTTACCTTCAACAAGACCCGGCGACCTGGGGACAACAACCCAAATGCCGAGGCCCGTCTTTCGCCACCATACACAGGTTGAAGTAAGTAACCACCGAGCCGCCTTGTTTGCTTCTAGAAGCGGATATCCAACATGACGACTGTCTTCAGAGAGCACCTATATCGAGTCCATCAGCAAAAACCCAACTGCCCACGTTGTCGAAGCACCTTTCCCACCCAGGACGAGGTCAATACCCACATCAAGTCAAAGAGCCCCTGCGAATTGTCGCAAGACATAATCATCAGGGGTTTCGATGTTGCGCAAAGGGAGAAGCTGCGATGCAAAAAGCGAAGCTGGGGAAAATCGGGGCAGGAGAAATGGGAAGACATCTTCCGGATTCTCTTCCCGGACTGCAATGAGATACCAGACCCATGTAGGATGCCGTTACCATAATATGTGCATGTTAAAGCTAACTCGGGACGGTAGACTACAACCTCAGCTTCGATGGATTGTCCCCAGACCCAACTGCAGCAGGCAAGAAACGCCCGCTTGACATTGAGAACATGTTCAAAGACAGGCTTCCGCAAGAGTTGGAGGACGAGATATTTGGAAATCTTGAAGAGGTGATAGGATTGCACCTAAACGGATGCAAACGGAAAAAGGTGATGCAAGTGTTCCAGACTTGGGCTATCAAGGTACACGAGCAGCCGAAAGACACGAACGACAGCAAGGCACCGGTAAAAAGTCCAGAGGATGAGCAAAAATACAGTGAGCAGCAGAATACGGAACCTATCGCCGCTTCAACGTCAAGCGATCATCTACCACCGACTCAAATATTGTGTCCAGCGGCTGCCCCTGAGGAAGCCGATTCTCACGGGCATGGATCACAAGGTACCTCAAATGGAGCGCTCATCGACACCCATGCAGCAAAGGGCAACGCCTGGCTTCCGTTGGAGGCTTATGGCTTCAACTTTGGCAATGAGTCGAATTTACAACTATATCCTGGTTGGGACGATGCCTTTATTGGGGCGAATGGGTACGACTGGGCTGCTATCGGTGCTACTGCGTTTCGGATGCCACATTCGAACCAGATATTGGACTGCACACCGGCTCAGGAAGATGGAAACTTGTCATAGAGTGACCTTGACGCCGAGACCTTTGATATCGGGTTGTCACCGGAGAAGTGTGCAGCTGGGTGCACGCACTTGACTGTCTCCACCACTCCGAGTAAAAAATAAACTCTCAAGGTTCACGATCCTAAATACATCTCCGAAAGAGCAACACGAAATCATTTAATCGTGGCAGCGAGGCGTAGTTGAGATTCGCAACTTGCTGTTTCCCTCATTTCTCAGCCATTCGCTTTCCCGCCCTGACTTACGACAAAGTCATCACCATGGACAAAAATTCCAGTTTGTCCCAGAGCCTCCGTAAGTGGCCTGTCCATCCACCCAAGTGGCCTCTCCAATCACCCCTTTCTCAATCTTTCAAGCGGTTCCTTCAACTTCCACCAGAGATTCAGCAAATGATATGGATAGAGTTTTATCGCATCCCGCGATACTTCACTGTAGAATGGGATTCCTATCGCAGAGACGAGGATAATGACGATGGCGGTAAGAAAGACGACGACGACAAGGACGACGACAAGGTGAGAGATAGGGTAGGATTCGACGGCGAGGAAAACTACGGCAATGAAGATGATTCAGTAGCTGATGATAACTCTATGATCTTCGAATCTAGGAACTACGTCTGGTTCAGCGGCTCGATAGTTGAGCCCATCAGCAAGTCTAAAGCGATTTACTACCACGAGATCGACAACACCATCAATCAGATGTCAAGATCCATCGCTCAGGGAGTTCGCTCGCGGCTTCAGCTCCGGTTATGGTGTAAGCCTTCAGGAGATCAAGATGGTTACTGGTCAAATATGTCATCTCACTGGAAGGATCCAGAGGACCCCTTTGTGAATTTCGAGTTGGACTTTCTCTACTTTCATAAAATCTGGGCCTGGCCTTCGTGGTATGGCAGAGAGGAGAAGAAATGTCTCGAATGGATGGGCAACATCCAAAATATCATCATCAACACTGAGATTAACCGTAAAGCAAGATCCAAGGATGAAGTAAGATGCACCATTGCAAAAGGCTTCACCAAAGAGAACTTGTGGCTGTGGGAGATGAGGCGCTATCTGCCAAATCTCAAGGTCATCAGGCGCGTGCTCGCAGATGGGATACCGCAGGTCCTGAACGAGTGGACGTACTTCCAAACGAGGTATCTGCTTCGCGAGGCACACAACGAGCAATGGCGGAACACACGACAAGAGATTGCCACAGAACCCCACTGGCTGCCCGCGATGTGTTCGCCAAAGGAACCTGAATGGAGACCATTTCTCAACAGGTTGCTCCATTGTGATATCACAATTAGAGGTGCTGTTCCGCAGGATCTTACACCAGAAGACGACGAGGTTTTGGGAAGCAGGAAGCTTTTTGGGGGATTTCTTCAAGCCTTGGTCGATGCAGACGCCGAAGAGCGGTAGGTAAGGAGGCAAGTATTTGTGTGCACAGGGGAGAGAGATAATTTTACTGGGAAATCATGTCAATTGATTGACGATCTCCCTTGCTCGAAACGATGATAGTGAGATTAAATTGACCGGTTCGCCCACCCCCAAACAGGCTCCCCTCTCAGTCGCTACCACACGCTTATCAGCAAGGGACTTCCCCCAAGGTCCCAAAGGGGGCGGCCTCTGGGCTGCTGGTTGCGGTTTGGATACCACCTACGTCAGCTGAACCAGCAAACGGCCTTTTCCACATGCAGACAAATCCTGAAGACGGTGAGGGCGGCAGACCGCAGACCACAGAGGGGGGGACCCATTTGCCTAAGGCGGCGGGGCTCGCCAGCTCACTGCTGGCACGCCCTGCGTTGCCAATCAGCCAACCACGAGCCAGCGGGTGGCAGGGGTGTGATGCGCGAAGAGTGAGAAATGCGAAGTTGCGATATTCTTTTGATTTTTCATAAAAACATGAGTTGTGTTTGACCGCTTCCCTGTTGCAATGAGCTAGCTTTCTCTTTCAATTGCGACTCATGAACTTCTTGTGAGAGAGAGCGTCGCGACCGAAGATACACACGATGAGAATGTCACCTACCATCAAGACCGAGGCCGTCACACCGCCGATGGCCGGCCGGGACGAGACTGATGGATTGACGAGCCGAATGTCGGGGCTGGAGCTCGACGCCTTCCCCACGCCGCCGACGTTTGGCAAACGGCAGTCGATGGGATCGCCGACGAAGGTCAAGTTTGAGAAGAGCTTTGACTGGAAGAGCGTGTTCAACGGCAAGAAGGAGGTGAAGCATGAGATCGACGACCCCCAGTCTCATGCTTCTTGGCCTGCGCCAGTGCAGTATCCCCAACAGGCAGCGCCATTCCCGGCACCGGTGGCGAAGAGCTTTGATTTTTCGAATTTTGGAAGAGAACGGAGCCCTCAATTTGAAGTATGTTGAAACATGTAATATTTGAGGCTCGAAATTGACCGTTTGCCAGCTTCCTGCCCGTAGTCCTGACCAGCCTCCGTTCCCCATCCCGCAGCGTTCAACATCCAAGCACAATCGCGTCAAGTCTTACTCCGGGGGAACGTTCCACTTCGAAGAATGCGGCGAACAGGTCATCACTCCACCTGCTGCCGAGCTTGAAGGGCCGTCACTGGCGCCTCCATTGGCCTGTCCTTATCTCAAGCACGACCCCAAGACGTATGGTCAGAGAAGAGGTTGCAGAGGGGCCTCGTTCACGTCTACGCACAGGTTGAAGTGAGTTGTTTCCCGAAAGACAGATCACCTTATGAATCACCGAGACTGACTTGACTCAAGGGAGCACTTGCACAGGACGCATAGGCAGAAGCCGAACTGCCCGCGTTGTCGCATGACGTTTCCCGCAGAGGCGGACGTGCGAGAGCATCTCAAGTCGCAGAGTCTGTGTGAGGTTCTTGAAGGGGTGTCAGTTGAGGGCTTCGATGAGGTTCAAGAGAAGCAACTGAAAAGCAAGAAGCGCGGAAGGGTTGTGAAGTCCGAGCAGGACAAGTGGAGAGAAATCTACCGGATACTCTTTCCAGAGAGCAGCGAGATTCCCGATCCTTGTAAGCTTTCCGCGCAACTCTAGAGCGTGTCTTGGTTCACTAACGCGCTGTGGTAGTATACAATCTCGCTTTCGACGACACAACCCCGGCTGGCCCAGCTCAAGCAGACCACCAAGATGCCGAGGCAATCTTCAAGCAACCGGTTCCTCGAAAATTGGAGGAAGAAACTTTATCGTTGATGGAGGACGCCGTCGGTGGCCAGTTAAACACGAAGAAGAGGAGGAAAATTATGGACGTTTGCAAGGATTTCGCCATCAAGATGCTTCGATCGCCAAGGAAAGGCAAGGGTTCCGCGGCAAGAAGCAAAGAACTTGCCAGGAAAGCGACAATCACCACAAGCCCCGCCACCCCGGGAAGCCTAGATCGGACACAAGGCTCGCCGGATTCGAGCCATCGACCTCGGACATCAGAGGCTCCAGGACCTATGATGATGCTTTCATTAGACGGCACGTTGGAGACGGGTTCGAAGGTGGCTCCGGAGGCGGGGCTCTCGACAATGGACACTTATTGGGCTCTTCCGGAACAGGGAGGATTCGACATGGGGCAGGAATTCGATTTCAGCGACTGGCCGCTGTGGAACCAGGCGCTTGCGGAGGGATCAAGCTACGGCTGGTCCAATGGCGGAATGGGCTCTCCATACACGATGACTTTTGAGGAAGCTCAGGGTAATGCGGGTAATCAAGGATATGAGGGCATGCCCTTGTCGAGCTGCGGCGTAACTGACCAGGGCTCAAGTGTAGATGTTGGCATCAGCAGTCATCAAATAGGCGTCACTTCCGAAGCGCTGAGATGAGGAACATGATGCAGCAATAATCAATTACCATGTTCTCGACTTCTTGGGCGATGGTCCCTACATCGAAACCCGGTTGGCATTGCGTCGCGGCACTGCGTCAGCAAAGAATCGCAATGATACTCTATGACTTCACAGCAGCAAGTACCCCTTCTTCAACGATGCGCCAATGGGCTTGTGTCGGCTTGCGTCAGGGCAGTAGTCAGAGATTGGCCCATTCTAGCCCAAGGCAGACTGCAGTTGTTGCATGGTGGCTGCAGTATTCTCTCTCGGCCATATGACTCCTACCATCTGCAATCTAATGCCATTTGCTGGCCTCATGGCGAACCGCCTATACTTTAGTTGCGTCTGTTTGCCTCGTCGGTGCCCAAGAGCAATCCTGCTGTGTGAATGGCCAGTCGCGCCTCGTGACATCAGCGGTAACCAGGGGTGCCGATTCGCTCAGGACGAGAATTGCGCTCTTGCGCGTTTGCGTGCAAGCTTCGAGATTCAAATATCGATACCTCCCTTGCAAATGTGAGACCATGAACTAGTGGCAAAAGGTTATGATGTAAAAAGTGCACAAAAATATGAATTACTGCTTTTCCTGACCACCTCGAAAACCCACAATGGATCTTTATTCTATTCTGAACGACTTCTCGAACAGTTGTGAAAACGACAACAACAGTGTCGACTGCCGGAAGAATCACAGCAGCAACTACAGCAAAAATTACGGCAATAACTACGGCGACAGCTACGACAACAACTACGATAGCAACTACAGAAACAACTACAAGAGCAACTACAAGAGCCAAAAGAAGCTTCAAGATACCGTTGATGGGCTGCTTGAACCTCAACTGGCGTGTTTGACTATAGGAGAAACTGGTGGTGCAGACGACGATGGTTGCTCAACAGCTCCCGATGAACCGGCACCAACTTCGAGTCCCAATACTGTTCAAGAGGCGCCTAAAAAGTCTCCTGAAGAACCAACATCGCCTGAATTCGGTTTCTCTGATGAGCCGAAGAGCCCGTTTTCGACAGAAAAGTTCGGCCATTTGTTGCAAAGCCCCTCTTCATCGTCAGATTTTGAATCACCCGATGACACTTCTTGCACAACACCAGAACCAGATTCAGACAACGACGCCGATGGCCTAGAAATCCGTCCTACCAGGTTACCTGACTCAGATATCTTCGTCAGGCCCAAGATTCCCAAAGAACTCCGACTACTGGTCGATGATAGCGAAAAGGATGATATCGATGAGCAGGACGCCCGGGTGCGCTCGGCATTGCGGCGCACTGGAACCAGACAAGTGAAGGGCGACTGGAGCTCAATGCTACCGCCTCCATATCTGTGCCAATCGAGAAGCAAATCCAAGAAAGCAAAAGCAGACGGGTCTCTGCTGGCTTGTCCGTACACAAAGCACGACAATGCCACTCAAGAGCAGTTGTATCGATGTCGACGCATGGCCTTTCAAGATACCCACAGGCTAAAGTAAGTCGACGCAGATCCAACGAAAGTACTTATCGCTGAGAAACTTCAGGGAACATCTCTACAGAGTCCACCGCCAGAAACCACACTGCACCCGATGTGGCGCAATTTTTGCGTCGAAGGCTGACCTGGAGCCGCACTCCCGCTTGCAAGAGGTGTGCAATCTCGCCGAAGCTATCCATGTCGAAGGGTTTACTTCAGCCCAGGAGGATGAGTTGAAAAGCAAAAAACGCAAGCGTAATTTGAAAACAGAGGAGGACAAGTGGGCGAATATCTTTCGAATCCTATTCCCAACATGTACCAAGATACCGGATCCTCGTAAGTTCTCGCTATCCTCAATGCAGTGGAATTCCATATATGCATGCTAGAAATATACTAACAAACGTCAGACTATCGTATCACTTCAGATGATCATTCAAAGGGTTCCGCAATGGACCAGAGCGATGTAGAAAGTATCTTCGCCGATGACGTCCCAAGCGAACTGGAGGAGCGCACATTTTCAAGACTCGAAGCTATCAGCGGAAGATTAGACGATGGGCAACGCCGAGAGGTCAAGAGCATTTTCAAAGACTTCGCCAGCGAAAGGGTCCGCCAGATCACAGAAAAGACGGACTCGGCCAGCAAAAACGTGGAAAACACGGCAGAAGATGTTGATCGAGATACGGAGCATCGAGGCGTTCCGTCCCCGGAGAAGGATCCGCACAGAGATGCCATCAACGACGAGGCCTTCGGCGGAATTGCTACACCTAATGAGATCGAGGGACGAATCTTGTCCGTGTTGGAGCCACCAGTGCAAGAAGACGCGCTACCTCATCAAAGACCATCTACGGCGCCATCTGAATCTGAGAATGATACGTTTGAGAAAGCTCTGGCGGCATGGAACGAAGCTGCTGTTCAAGGATGGGACTATGGATTGACGAAGGGAAATGGCCTGAACGGGCTTGCCGGTCCGTCGCACGTAACTCAAAGTGACGTGTCCAACTTGCCATTCGATTGTACTTTCATAGACGACTTTCAGTTTGCGGTCGATGATAGCCATCCAACTTTCAATCCGTTTAGTGGGTTTCCTTCGTGGCAAGGGGCTTGGAATGGTTCGTTTGCCCATTAAGTACCATAGGAATAATCGAGATATAGCTTCTTACTCATTATTAGCTACCGTCTTCAACGCAATTCACGAATGCAGAAATTTCATCCTACTTAGGTACTTAAGGAATGTTAGGTAGTTACTATTAGTACCGCTGTTTCTGCCTCTCTTTCTGTCTCTCTGTCATTATCTTCGTCCTTGTCTCTATATCTGCCGTACCCATCTCTGCTGGTCTCGCTATCAATCTTGCCCTTGCTCTTAGATATTTGAGTTTTTATCAGATCGCACAATCGACTGTGTGCCTTGTATGCTAGCTAACTAAACTGAGCTGCCGAAGGGCATATCATATTCACAATCTGCAAAATAGAAATAGACCTATGATATCCTGCCTGAAGAAAGTAGCTCGTGAATAATCATAACAAGAGGGATCCCAAAAGACCGAATTTCCACCTCATGATACCCCTTACAACTCAACGCTCTGAAATCCTTCACTTGTCCTCATCAAAGAATCAAGACACCTCTTCAACTCTTCAACATCCATCGTCCCGCTCCTTTCGACGGCAGAAGTCGTCGTCGATGGAATCAACACCTCATCGAGCACATGCACAACACCATCCCTGGCAGGCAAGTCCCTCACCGAGACTTGTTTTCCATCCACCTCCATCACCCGCCAGCCCTCTATCCCGTGAACATGAACAGAGACACCGGGCCCCAGCAAAGTCTCATACCTCCTTAGTGAAGGTCTCAATCTCTCGGCCTGATCAACCTCCACATCCGTGTACAGAATCTCATCCACGATGATGTGATACCTCACCAAAGCCCTCAAATACCCTGCTCCCCGCTCTCCAAACAAGAAGCTCTTGACTTCATCCCCAATCTTATCCCACGCCTCATCAGACGGCGCAAACACAGTCACATCCCTTCTCCCCTCCAAACCCGTCTCCTCCCCAACGCCCGTCTCCTTCAGCGCCCTAGAAAACACACCCAGCCGCTCCGGCAACACATCAACAAGTCGAGCGAACCTCGGTGGCGGGACCAGCACGTCATCAACAAAGTGCACGATCCCATTCTTCGCCCGCTTCTACCACCCCATCAGCCCCATGCAATCACAGACATCACACAGAAAAGCACTTACAGATTCATCCCCCAAAAGCCGACTATAAAAGTTCAGCACGACATCTTCCCCACCACCGCCTACCCTCAACCTCTGCCGGCGCCCCGTCCCGCGTTCCTCCAACACCGTCGGCACGGTCTGCATCCCACGAAGGTCATCGACAGAGTACACCCCCTCGAGGACGTGGTACTCCGTCATCTCACGCACCAGCGCCTCGTCGCTCTGATACATATCCAGCTTCTGGAACGCCTCGTCGGTGGGCACGAAGACTGTAAAGTCCCCCTCGGCACTGGCAAGCCTCGACCGAAGGGCCTCTTGTCCGCGTAGCAGCACCGCGAACCGCTCGTGTCCACTCTCCTGGATGATTTGGTAGACGCTCTCCGCGAGATCTTTCTCCGGCGCCGATTCGAAGCGGTAGATTGGCGCTTCCGCCTCGATGTCGTCGGTGGGGCTCGTGCCGGACCATGTAAGTCTCCTCGTCGCCGCGCCAAGAACCCGTCCGAACGAAGATACAACCCCTTCGACGTTCAGAACAGAAGTCCATGTGGAAGCACTCGTAGCCGCTTCCGCAGCGGGAGAAGCCCCAGGCAAAGAAACAGCTGAAGCCGCAGCCGCAGCCGCAGCCGCCAGCGGCACCAGCGTCCCAGCAATCCTCATCTCTGCGTTCTCTCCTCCTTTATCCGGGATGTCGTCGTCGTTATTGTTGTTACCGCTGCTTAAAGGCAAAGAAGAAGATCGAACGCGCCCAATCAACACCTCAGACAAATTCCTGCGCAGCGTTCTCGAAGGCTCAAAGCAGACACGCACCCTTCGCCCCATGGAGAAGGAGGAAATCCAACGTCACTTATATATGTACACACAGTCTCTCAGCACGAAAGACGATTTCGTAACAGAATCGAACGACAGGAGTCTTGAGACAAAGAACCCACTCGGTTTTCTACGGAAAGAATAATACAATGGGTTCTGGGGTTTGGAGACTGCCGGAGCGCCGCCCGCCGCCTCTTCCCGGTCGAGCGTGGCCATCAGGGTCCGCAGAGCCCCCGCGAGCCAACACACACACGTCGCAACGCGGTTTTTGAGCGGTTTCGTTTCCCATTAACGCAGAGTAAAAGTGCTTGTAGACTGCACTGTATTCGGTAAGAGTCATTTCTCTGCATGATGGACTGGGACAACAAGGTTGTTGGTCGGCTGTCAGATGCTGGCAGATGAACGCAGCCAAGCCTGCGTGTTATCCACATGCCATCCATCTCCATGACTCCCCTCAAGCCTGTGACCGCAAAAACGTGAAATTCTGTAAACCGGGGGGCGAGCATCCACGTCAGATCCCCGTGCTACCTCACACCCGCGGGCCGCCAAAGCCGCCCACGACCCTAACATCGCCAACATTGCCCTTTGTCCTCTCCGCACCCTCGAACGCATCCACGACCCTGCCCGCCCTCACGTCCACCGCCGTCCACCGCTGCTCCCTGCACCGTCTCACCCCGGGTGCGGCCCCTTCCTCCCAGACGCCCAGCTCGTCGAGCAGGACCTCAACGACCCACGTATACCGCACGCCGCCGCCGCCGCCGTCGCCCCGGTCAGGCGGCGCGTACAACCTCTCCGCGTCCTCCCTCGTGCGCGGCACCTTGGTGCACAGCAGGTGGAGGTCGAGCAGCTGCGCGAAGACGAGGCCGAAGGTGGGCTTGTTCCGCCGCGCGGCCGCGTGGCCGGCGTAGCCTGGTATGTCCAGCTGGGGCGGGTTGAAGACGGACCGCAGCGTCGCGGCGAGGGGCTTGCTGCTGCTGCTGCTTCTTTCGTCTGGTGGCGGTGGTGCTTCGGAGGGGGGCATCGGCGGTGGCTCCGTCAGCGTCTTGCTCTTTGAGGAGCTGGTGCTGTTGAGGAGCATGATGAGCGGGCTGCTGGAGAGGCTGCGTGAGAGGTAGCGTAGGAAGGCAGATAGAGACTGTAGCCCGTCGTGGGCCGATGCCCTGTCGCGTCCGGTGAAGAGGGCGGTCATGAGGGTGGAAAAGTGCGTGATGAGAATTATGTCCGGGGGCCCGGGGGGTTCAGCTTCTCTCCTCGGGCTGCAGCTACTCCTGTCTTGGTTCTCGACTGGCTGCTCTCGAGGAGTTGGGGGCTTCTCTTCCTGTTTCGCGTCGGGATCGTCGTGGGAGTCAGACTCCTCTTTATCTTCAGGGACCACGACAGGGTCGGGTGTAGCTAGCATCGAAGCCATTGAAGAGGGCGGCGGCGACAGATCCGACAGCTCTGAAGAAGACGGCGCGGGCGCTTCATCGTTCTTGTCCGCGTTGATGTGGTTGTCCTTGCCATCGCTAACGTTGCCGTCCTCGCCATCGCTGATGTCGTCCTCCTCACTATCCGCAATCTCCGTTCTCACCGGCCTCCGCTGCGGCGACTCATACACAGGCTTCAGATCCGGCAAAGTTATCCTCTCGGGCTCCGGTGAAGCGACCTCCTCCTGCTGCCCTTGCGACGCCAGCAGCACCTCCGGATCCTCCTCCATCTCCGGCACCAACGACGCCGCTTCAGACCCCGGACTCTCCGGCGGAATGTCCAGATCGCCAAGCACCTCCCATAAACCCTCCAAATCAAACACCCTCGTGATCGACACGCGCTCCAGACAGGAAACAAGCCTGCCCCTCACCTCCGCCCCCGTAACGCCGCGGGCCGCGAGCTCCGCCTTGACCGCATCCCTCAGCGCCGGCAAGATCGCAGCGGGCGGCTGGGCCGTGACGACCATGACCCTGCTCATCTCGCCCTCACTCCCGCAGAGCTCCGTCGCCACCGCCTGCAGTGAAATCTTTTCAATCGCCTCGAGTCAGCCCCCAAAAAGCCACTGACAACATGTGCAGAGAAACTCACCATCAACCCCATCTGCTCGCTCTCGGCACTAATCCCAACCACGCTCCCGCGCTCCAGGCCTCCTCCCATGAGCACATACTCATCCACCTCGCGACACCCGACCCTCACCGGGCCCCTCTTCTTCAGCGCGTCCCGCCGCTTCGTCTCCCGCCGCAGCAACACGTCCGCCGAGACCGGTTCAATCGGGAAATGCGAGCTCGCCTGCGATGGTATCATCATCATCCCACCGCCCGCGTCCGCAGCATCCTCGTCGCCGTCCATGGTGTGTTGTTGTTGGGGGCGTAATGGTAATGTAAGGTACTTTCCCCCACCCCGCTCAGCGCCGCCGCTCAGCTTCGTACCACTGCCGTCTTCGGAGAAAATAAGGAGCAAAATCGTACCGCGTCATTTCCGAATATTGTCCTGTAGCAACAACTTTCCCCAGCCCGCCGGGCGCGTGATTGCTGCTCAGCTCGAACCTGACGATGCAGCGAGGATGTCACTGGACAGGTCACATGATGGAGGAGCGAAATAAGGTTTCGGGGAAGCTGGGGGCGAGTCCCCCGTCGCCATCTCGATCAGGTCTCGGCGCAGACACTTTGGACAGGCATGTCCAGCCACCCTCAATGACATCATTCCCTTTTCTTGCATGAAATCTGGGCGTGGCACACCTCCATCTCCCCTTTGCTGAGATAACAAAGCCCCTTGCAGAGCATCCTTGCATGAATGACAAGTCATGCACATGCACATTAGCCTTCCATATCAATGGGCTGATCCCTCGTTCCAAAAATATCATGCACACTCACTCAAATACTGCTGTAGGGATGAACACAATCCGAGGCCAAATAGTCTCAATTTTTTTCAATAAAGGCTAATTCATAACAATCTGCCGACGGACTGTTGGCTGCCTGCTCTATGCTATCCTCTTGTGTAGTATGCCTCTCCTGGGCCCAGAATACTTGTAGCAAAAAGAGGCGGAAAGACGGGGGACCTATTCCCCCTTAAAGAAATATGATTATCCACGAAAGGTATCACAATACGCCAGGCAGCTCCTGAAAAAAGGTGCACTGCATTGGTGCAACCTGTCCGCCCTGGCCTTCGTAGTTCTCGTCCCGATGGCTTTCTCCAATATCCACCCAAACCAATTCGAGATCCCACCCAACCACTAATCTTCACTCCTGCGGGTTCCAAAGTGATTGCTGCACAGATACCGATGTGATCGAGCTCATTATCCGGTGTAGTGTGAAATGCTGCTGTGTCGTCTTTTGTTCAGAAGGGAATCGTGGCTCTTCTGGTTTTGTTCGACCCAAGCGCGACTGACTGCTTGTCTGAAAGATAAATGTGGGCTACGCGCTCTTGCTTGCGCGCGTCATCGTGTTGACGTTTAGACGCTTTGTTCTTCTCAGCTTCCTAAGGCCTGCGTCTCCACTAGGCGGCAGTTCCAGGGGCCGGAGGAGCCATGGCATCAGAGGCCTGGCGTCTGCGTCCTCCCTTCAGACTCTTGACTCGGGACAGGAAACCTCCGGACGACTTGCCGGGGGCCTCCTCGGTGGGCGACTTGACGTCAGTAGTGTTGCGACGCTCGAGGGCATTGGCGGAGCCTCTGCGGGGGACCGGCGGAGGGGTTCCGGGTGACTTGGCACCGTTGTCGGTACGCTTGACTGAGATGCTCTCAGGCTCCTTGCCATACTCGGAGAAGAACGGGTTTCGCTCGCTCGTGTACGAGATGCTGGTGGAGGGCCCAGCACTGTCAGGAGACCTACGGGAGTGGTAAGCACCCTCTGGATTCGTCATGCGGCCAGCAGGTCCGTACTCGCGAGGCTCCCTCTTCATGCCACGGATACGCTGAGCGATGGACTTGTTGCGCTTCAAGCCGTCGGCCTGGCTCTGCTGAGCCTGCTCTTGCTGGGTGCGCTGGATCGCAGTGCGTGCGGCGGGGGTTCCCTCGAGGAAGGTCGAGGTACCGAGACCCATGCTCTCCTCGCCGTGGAGGATAGAGCTGCGGGCTCGGGGATCGAACACGGCCGGCTCGTTCTTGTGCTGTTGGTAGGGATCTCTGGCTCCAGCGGACGCAAAGTCAGCAGACGCGTCGCCGTCATTGTTACCCATGAAAGTGGCGTGGTCGGGACGCTTGTTGAGGGGTCCGGCTCCGCCCAGAGACATGTTCAGCGAGTCCTTGGCGAAAGCCTGCATCGGGGCGCGGCGGCTGCCCTTTCGGTTGCGATGGGGGTTTGCGGCGTCGAATGGGCCATCGTGGTGGAACACTGAAGTCGTTAGTATCGAGACATGGACCTAAGAGGTTCTGACCTACATCCGGTGCCATAGATGCTAGTGGCGTCCAATTGATCAATCACATCAATCCGGCGGCTGGGCTTCTTAGGGTCCTTCTCCTTTCCTTCGCGAGCGCGGCGCTCCTTCTCACGACGTCTGGCCTCCTTGGCCTTCTTCTCCTCGTCGGTAAGCGGCTTTTCGATGTCAATCAGGAGCGAAGAATCCGAGTTCCGGCGAGGGCGACGCTCCTGAGGTCGTCGCTGCGGGGAGCCTGGAGGCCCAGAAGGTCGGGGCGGGCCGCCACTAACGCTACCGTTGCCTTGCATTCTGCGCTGTCTCATCGCCTCCTCTTGGGATCTCGAGGGGCGGTGGCCGGGAGGCGGGGGACCACGGCGACCGGGGCCAGGAGGGCCAGGCGGGCGGTTTGCGGGAGGTCTGCTCCCTTCGGGGCGTGAAGACTTCTTATCGTCGATGTTAAGGCCGTCCTGTGATGAAGATTGTCAGTCAACTCTGCGACGGTCGCAATCGCAGCGACCGGTAAAAGCGTGTTCAGATTGAACAGTGCCCGAGTCGTGCGGGTTGGGCACTTACGAAAAGCTCCTCAGCGGTCGGCGAGGACGCCTTTGGGTCCAGCGTTGGTGCCATTGTGCCTGCTCCGATCAAGTTTGGTTGACTAGACGAATATGATGGATCGAGGAATGGGTTGCGCGAGACTGGGCGAGGAGGAGGGTCGTCAAAAGGCGAAGCGGGCGAGGTGGTATTGCTATAGGTACCGCCGGAGAGGAGTGGGGAGGCGGCGCGGTTGCGAAAGGGGTTGTTGGAGGAGAGATTGAGTGTTAAGCCGGCCGACCTGCTAGGTTGGTGACCTATTCCAAGGAAGTAAAGTCAGTAATAGACAGGAGAGAGACGGCACCGTGCATGCGAATGACGGCGAGGGGGATGGGATATGAAACAAGAGGGCCGTCTACATGACACAGCAGGTTCGACGATTGGGTGGAGCGGGCGTGGTGCTTGCGTTTGCTTGGGCGGCAGTGCAGGCCGTAAAAAGGGCGGCTCTCCTCCCGTTGGACAGGGCAAAAGTCAAAGGGGGAAAAAACCTGGGAAGATGGTGGCAGACAGGGAAGAAAGGGGTTGTGGTGGGTGGGAGCGGTGCCAGGCGCATATCAGTGCTTGATGCTTGGCTTACCTGGCTGTGCTGATTGTGCCGTTGACATTTTGGCGGTTGTGAGGTGTGGCACCCGTGCTTTTTGACGGGAGGGATAGATAATGAGGATGGACAGGCGGCGTAGTATTGAACTCAAGGGATCGGCCTTTTTTCGCGGGTAAAAAAAGGGGAGCTGGCCGAGAGAGCACGAGAGTCGTTGCTAGCAAGCTTGGTTTTCGTTGGCCTAAATGCCCGCTCCTAGCGTCATGCCTCTGCAGGGACGCCAAACAACGGGATTTTTGGGGGCCACTCGACGGTTCCTCGGCAGGTGTGCAAGCAAGCTGCAGGCCAGAGTGCGGGTGGTGCGGTCGCGGGAGTCGGGACCCGGAGAAGGTCGACCTGGGCAGTTGGGGATCAAGGCGTGGGCCTTCGGAGCGAGCTACCGCTTGGAAGGGGGAACAATCCGAAAAGGAAAGAAGAAAAGAAGGATGAAAAAAGGGGTGCGCGGTGACGACCAAAGGTAACGTCGAAGAGCCCAATAACAATTGAATATCGTATGTGGTGTAATGCAACTGATGCCGGCGTGCTGATTCTGGACGGTGGATGGATGGATGGATGGTTTATTCAGGGCCCCTTTGGTTCGGAGGGGGGCTGATGGATTATCGGATGGATTATCGGATTCAGGGGGAGATTGCTGGTATGCTGGTTAGCGACTGGATTAGCTAGGAATTTGGGTGGTAGGGCGGTGGATCTGGGGATCCATCCACGAGCGAGGTTGAAGGGGTTTGGCTGCTTGGGGCGGAATTGGGGGTTTATTTTTTGGGGGATCGCGAAGGATGGGTGACGCCGTGAATGGGTGAACTGGCAACCACACCACGAGGTGCCATGCCGGTGGGCCAGAAAAGGAAGTGCAAGCTCACCTGCTTTTTCTCGTCCCTCTTGCTTGCTTTTTCTGTTTTCCTTATCCGGGACGCTGTAACACGTCTTTTTCGTGGAGCGAATCGGGCAGCTTAATATGCTGGCGATCCACGCTGGGGAGGCGGGCGATCAAAAAATCCAGATCTCACAGAAGACTGCCAAGCGCAGATTTCGCGTGCCTGTGTTTGTATGCTGCGCTGCCGTGCCGTCGACTGACGGTCGCTGTGTGCGTGTGTGACGGTGACCTGCTCGGTGCGCCTGCAACACGGACCCGGATCGACCCAACTTCTTGGTGCCTGCGGTCAGTTCAAGTCGGACGAAGGACCCAACGGGGTTGCGTCGTGAGAAGACAAGGCGGCCGTGCTGCCAACTCTGTCTCGGTGCGGTTGACTGGGATGGGCTGGCGTCTCGCCTCGGAGGTGGCCCGTTGGAGCCGGTTGTCTTTTTTTATCTCGACCCTTCTTGAAGCTGCGAGGGAAACCGCCGGGGTAAATGCGCGTTGTCGGCTACGATGCGGTAATGTTTCTGCTGCGTGGTTCCTGTTCGGTAATAGAGTGGAAAATGGTGTTTGTTTGGCTGTGTGGTTGTGTGGATGTATATCGGTGTCGCTATTGCCGATTCGCTTCTCGAGGGAATGCGGGCGTCGGTATGCTGGAACGGGGTATTTGATGCGGCGTGGAGGAGGATTGCGGCAGAGGTTGAAGATGGCGAGAGAAGATTCGCGAGTGAGCGAAAGAGTGGCGTCGCGGCGGCAGGCGAGAAACGAAAGAAGTGAAGTTTCGAGCCGGGGCGGAGAGAGCAAGGCAAGGTAGGAACTCGCGTGTCCCTGGTGCGAGTAGTTGTTGTTGCTGCGAAGTAACAGAGGCAGGCGGTGGAAGGAAAAGCTTGGGGTGCCTTGAGGTGATGGAGGGTACAGGACAGGAATCTTGTGAGGCAGGAAAGAGCCAACGAGGCAAGAGTTGAGGAAGGAAGAAGAGGAAAGGGTAAATGAGGGACAGAGCAAACAAACAGCACAGCTGAGCTGAGCTGAGAGTAAGGTAAGGAAGGTAAGGTATGGTATGGTAAGGTAGGTAGGTCAGGTACGGCAAGTGAGGTTTAAGCGGGGAAGCAGAAACTGGCAAGAGCAATGATTTATTAGAATTAGGTTAGTTTATTCAGGACAGCGGCTGAAATACGGATGCAAGTGCAGAGGCAAGTGCAGCCCAGGCCCGGTCCTGCCAAAGAGGTACAGTCTCCAGTGTGGTGAGGGTGAGGGTGAGGGAAGGAAGGAAAGAAGCAATGGATGGATGGAAAGGACTACTTCCACTGCACCTTCCTCACTTCCGATCCCCGCGCATTCCACCCGCCCCGATCACCTTCCTTCCACTCATCAGACTGGACTTCTCTCCCCTCACCTCACTCACCCTATGACCCTCACGCCCTCCTCCCCTCAGCCCGGGTTTGTGGCTGCATCGTGGGCGCTGGACGGTGGGCGGTGGGTGAGCGGGCACGGCATGGTCTGTCACTGCTTTCCTTTGTCTTTGACAGAAACGGTACTTCCGGCTCCTACCACTTTTGTTTTCTTCTATCGAGTACCTAACCTTGGTCTGCTTGCCTCACCTGTCCTTGTCCTGCCTTACCTACCGGCTTTCGGCTTCATGCCCGGGCGTTTCTTGGAGAACAACAACACCGTCACCATCGAAAACCCTCTGAGGTCCCTCGTCGCCGCAACGCTTAAACCCTCGACTCCGTCCCGTGTCTGGGTCTGTCTGACATTGCACCACAACGATTGGGCTCGAGCTCCAAGGCCTGGCCCTCCTCCCACGCGCCCTCCTCAGATTTTAAAATGGATTCACCCAGCTTGTTCAACAAACGATGATCCACCGCTGTTCTGCACGTCTGCTGCTCTACTCTCGAAGCGGCATCGCGGAATGGGGTCCTGGAACACTAGCAACGACCAACGCGGGAGTGATGGTCCTCGGTCGACCGGGGTGCAGACCAGACGTGCCGACGACACACCCCAGGACCCCTAATAATCCTAATTATTCTAAACCCGACCACCGCAACTGCAATTCAACAAATCAACAGCCCGCCACGACGACAGGGGACCGACGTGCCCAGACTCTCTCTCGCCTGCTGCACCTTCGCTTGCGAATGGAGTTCCGCAAAATAAGACGACGGTGACAATTGACAGATGAGGACCGCCTGCTCATCCAGACATGCACCCAGAATTGACCCAGAGAATCAAACACCACGGCTACTACCACCTGCTCATCTCGACCAGGCCCGGACGGATCCTGCCTGCAACACCAGACGAACACCTCACACACCACCAAACGTGCAACTCCCGCCGCCGACGCTGGAGCCATCTGACCGACAATGCACCACATCCACATACGCCCACCCAGAACAAATGCTCCCACGAATAGTACTGCGGTACGGACAGAGAGCAGTGCCATATGCACAGCCGGCTACTACCGACCGGCCCTTCTTTGGGCCACGCTACCTGGACTTGGCTCGGTGTTAGAGGGTGAACCTGTGGCATGTACCTGACGTCGCCAGGTCTTACAGAGTCGTTTCTTGGACGAAAAAAACACCACCAGCAAAGACCACTCGGTGCTCTCGGTACCAGCCCTGCCCACGTCTGCGCAGCTCTCCTCCACCCAGACCCAACTTTTCCCTCTTTTCTTTTCTTTGATGAAATGGCACACATACGTAACAACACAATCTCGTCCCGAACAACCCGTCCGTCTTCAATCGGGTCGTTGAGCTGGTGACACCACGGCTGCACTGCGCTGCACTCGATCAAGATGAAGGATGGAGCTGTTTGTCCGCCCCGGTCCATGTTCCCTTACCTCCCATCTGGACATGACGAAAATCACAGAGTCACACAGGGACCTGGTTCGCCGCCCGCCTTCTCGACTTTGCTGGACGCAACCTCGTGTAGGCCCCCTGGTCGTCCACCTTACGCTAAGGAAGCATGGGGTGCAGCACCGTGGACGTCAGACCAGCCGATGCACCTCCTCCAACTGCTCCAAATGACCCAATGCCTTCAATTTCGCACCAGCCTCGGTTTGCCTCGACTGCACCAACAACAGCCAGCCCTGTTCTTACCGCTATTGTGTACGGATACCGCAGACTAGCTGCAGCTTCCGACGTCTGTGTCTGCATAGCTCTTTCTGTCACCTCGCGCACGAAAGAGCCCGTTGTTTCCTGCTGACGCGTGACGCTCCCAGGAATCTCGAGCCGTTCGCTCCCCCACAAGGCCCGGCCATCTCGGTGGCGTCCAATAGTCACTCTTCATCGGACAATTCACTTTGTCTTTTCGATCCCAGCTCCCACCCGAGCGCAAACAACCAGTCACTTCATCATCAGTGCGTCAAACCTGAGAGATTCGGGCAGAGAACAGACCCGCTTTGTTTGACTACGGTGGGAGATACAGATACGCATCCGCTGTATGTATGTCGTTATCTGCGGGATCAAGATCGACCCGCGACTCACTCAGCAACCGCGCATGTTGACTTGCCGATTTCCTTTGCCAAGCCGAACTCCGAACAGGGAAGTTAGGATACAACACGCAGCCAGCTGGCAACCTCCGGGGAGGGAGACGGCGGACACCCTCCAAGCCCTCCCATCTCAGCCTCCCGTCTCTCCTCACATGCCAACGGGCTTGGCAGTGCAACGAACAACGCGCAAGCGGTCCCAAAAAGACGCTGGCAGGCAACACGCCGACTTATTGAGTCAAGGCCAAATACCCAATAACACTTGGCAACAATAACATACAAAAACAATGCTTCGATGGACCATCTCGTGGCGTCAAGCACCGCGTCCTGTGCTTGGGCTGCCCTTGCAACCTTAATGCCCTGGCGCGCATTCTGACAGCTGTGCCCCGAGCCCCCCTTTTCTTCTTCTTGCTTGAGAGATCGGGGAGCCGCCTTCCGTCGTTGCGGTCCTTCGTGGAGCACCGGCAAACAGCGTCATCCCGGACTCACGTCGCCAATCTGAAACACAAGCGAGCCTTTTATGAAGAAGAGCATTGGAGCAAAATCTGACGATGGAGCTTGTTCAATATAAAAGACGATCATGGGGAATTTGATTAATATCTACAGCTGCGGTAGTTGATCCATCGGTAATGAAGTGCATGGGCCAGACAACGCGCCAACCTGCAAAAGCGCGATCTTGCACAGATTGGCAGATTGCACCGCGACTATGCCTGACGAGGACTCCAGTCGTTGCATTTCTTTTCTTGTCTCCGTCGCAGACCATGCGCCCCATTATCAATATCCCCTATTTTTGTGCCATCGCGTGCGCCTGAGTGGCCACAGCACTGGTTGCTGGCCGTGCTCCCCATCCACTCTGATGCGGGGATGCAATCAAGCGAGTCGTTCGTCTCATTTGCGGCGATGGGCAATGAACCGCCTCAGGCGCCGTCGAACCACTAATGCCCACTAAGCCCGAACCCATCGGCTGCTGGGTACCGAATCACACAAGAAACCTGCTGCTCGCTGTCATGAACACCTATGCTTTCACGGCCGGGTCCCCCGCGGAACCGAAGAGCCTTGTTCTGCGCAGCCCGACCGAACATCCATGAAGCCTGTCTCAACATGATGGGAAACACCTGGTCCGGAGCATGCGGACAAGATCCAGAGCTTCGGCCTCGTCCGTCTAGAATCTTCCTGGCCTTTACCAAGGCAGATGCAACGGCGTCGAGAGCCCCTTTCCAAGAACCACTTCGGCCGTGCCAATGTCACCTTCGGGAGAGCGCATCAGTCAACATGTCTTGTCCTCTAGACGGTGCAACCGCGTCGTCGGCACTTACCCGGTCCTCTCGGCGCCCAATACTCGCCTGTCTTGGAAATGTCGAGCTTGTCTGTCCAGGCGATGAGACTCTCGGCCGCCTTGTCGGGCGTCACGGCTGGGCACCCGAACATTAGCGATTCACAGTTTGTTGGAAGACATTTCCTGAAAACAAACTTACCACCTCCGTCATCCCAGTACTTATCAAAGCCGACGCCTTTGGTCATCTCGGTCCGCATGAAGCCCGGATGGACGATACTGACGATGACGCCCTTCTCCTTGAGGTCGAGACTCAGCAACTTGCCGACCATGTTCAATGCAGCCTTGCTCGCGTGGTGCGCATAGTTGCCGCCGCCTTCTTTCTCGTGCCTGAGAGTGATGCTCCCAGACTCTGACGAAACGAGCACAATCTTGGAGTCCTTCTGCAGCAAGCCGGCATGCACCAGGGCATTGACAATGAAGACGGGTGCTATGGAGCTGGTCGTGTACATGCGTTGTTCTTCGGACCAGTTCGGGCCCTTTTCGGCGCTGAGGTCTTCGGTCACGAAGTAGCCCGCCGTGATAATCTGCCGGCGTCAATGGTCCGATCGAGCAAGGGTTCACCGGTATGTAAGGGACGACCTACCACGGCCGACAACGGCTTCGAGCCGCCCAGCAAACTGACCAAGTGGTCACCGACCTTGGAATCCATCAGGTCGACCTCCGGCAGCCACTTGACACTCTCCGGAAACCCCTTTTCCGGGCCAGCCTTGGAACGCGTCGTGCCGTAGACGGTCGTGCCGGACTGCGCGGCATATTGCTTGGTCAGAGAAGCTCCGAGACCCCGAGTGGCCCCAACGACCAGGACCGGAGACATGGTTGCGTGTGGTGGGTTTGCTTTCTGCTTCAGGGCAAAAGCTTCCTGGTTCTATTTCTGTTCACTTTTTCAAACGATGTTGGAATGCGGCACCGTTTAAGATATTAAATTTGAGGGGCTCTAGGGAGATCACTGAGGAATGTGAGGGACGGAGGCTGGAGGCTGTAAGACACAACGAAAGCCTCCTCTCAAGTCGTGACGTAGGGATGAGAGCTCCCCCATTGGCGTGCGGTGCGCGGCGGGGGAGGGGTTGGGCCGTGATGACGCCTTATCGATAAAGCTTGCGTGAGGTGCTGACTGATCGGGGTCGAATCGTGTTAGTCGACCGAGAAACCTTTCGCTTTCCTCGTCTATCTCGCCTTTTGGTCTGCAGTATGGAACCTATTGTGCGAGAGTATCGCACACCGCACTCGACGGAGTCTCAAGGGGTCGCATGCGATGATGGGTTGATTGATCGGGGTCGAAGTGCACCTCAACCGAGAGCCCCTCGTTTTCCTCGTCTTCCTCGCCTTTTCTTCTTTTTCTGCAGTTTTGAACCTTTCATGCGAGACCATCATGTACAGTACGCGACTGACTCTCTCAGGAGAATTTTGTCCGTATGTGATGATGGACTGACTGACCACCGGAGGCGAGTGCTGCAACTTCACTTCGACGGTTATCCGTCAACACCGGAAGCGCAGCAATCCGGGACGAGTGCCCCGGATCCGACCGCATTCGAACTCGGCATGATGACTTGCATGACTTCGTCTCAAGAAAGGCCAGGCACACATTACAGCTGATCGGCGCGGGATCCGACCGAGTGGATGGGGTCAGGTAGCTGTCAAAAAAGAAGCCTGGCCGCCCGCCCGCCCGACCTTCCGGCGCGGGTGCCAAGCGCCGTTCAGCAGCAACGTGGATGGTGGGTGGGCTGGGGCTGGGCATAAGACGGTCAATGCCGGCGACACGGAAGTAGAGTACTGATGGGTGAGGTTTGTTGCTCTCTGCTTGTTTGAAACCAATGCCGTGGTTTGGTTTCTGCGTGCGTGCAGAGAGTTTCGAATCCGTTCCCCCCTCACGAACCCTGCGCGTTGACATGTGTTTGGGGTTGCTTAATCTGGAAAGATGATGGGTGGTGTTCGGCGGCGGGCGAACGAACCATCACACATCGAATTCGTATTCGTTTGCCTGTTGGGGAACCCTTTTTCGAGAAGCTTGCAACGCCGCTGCAGCAGCGTTGCGCGGCCTGGCGTCAGTCAGTGGTTAGGATAGATATTGGCCTTGACCCTCAGAAAATTTCACTCAACTTCATCTTACACTCATCGTCGTAGAGCTCGCGCTGGTAGACAATACAATCGCCAAGATGGCTTTGAGTTACGGGAGTCTTGCCCTCTACACAACCGCAGTCACCTTCATCTACGTGAGTGCAAAACTACACAATTCAAGACCCTCAATCTGACCGCAGTCGCAGTACTTTCTCCTGGGCATATACAATGTCTTCTTCCACCCGTTGCGCCACTACCCGGGCCCTCTCCTCTGGCGAGCCAGCCCGCTCCCTAAGAACATCTACATGCTCCGCGGCCTGTACGCAAAGAAGGCGCGAGAGATCCACGAGACGTATCAAGGCACCGTCCGCGTAGCGCCTAACGAGCTCTCTTACATCCAACGTAAACCCAACCCCAACCCCGTCCCCTTCCAAACCAGCACCGGTGAAAACTAACACACTCACGCAAAAACAGCACAAGCATGGAAGGACATCCTGGGCCGCCCGCTCAAGTCCGAAATGTACAAAGACATGCGCTTCTTCGGCGGCGACGCCTTCGGCCGCGACAGCCTCGTCACCACGCTCCCCGAGGACCACACCCGCATGCGCCGCATCTTCAGCCACGCCTTCAGCAACACGGCCCTCAAGGCGCAGGAGCCGCTGCTCATCAAGTACGCTGACCAGATGGTGGACACCATGGGCGCGCTCGCCAGCCGCAACGACGCCCGCGCCGTCAACATCGTCGACCTCTTCAACTTCTGCACCTTCGACGTCATGGCCGACCTCACCTTCGGCGAGCCGCTGCTGCTCCTCGAGCGCGGCGACTACCACCCGTGGGTGCACGGCCTCTTCTCCGGGCTCAAGTACGTCATCTACGGCGTCGTGCTGCTCGAATTCCCCGTGCTGGGCCCGCTGTGCGAGCGCGTGCTCGCGGCGCCGATGAAGCGCGCCGCGCAGGACCACATGGACTTCGCGGGCGCGCTGGTCGACCGCCGGCTGGCGCAGAAGGACCATCCCAAGCCCGACATCTGGAGTTTTGTGGTGAAGCACCAGGGCGACGAGAAGGGGCTGAGTGAGCGGGAGATGCATGCGAACGCGGCCATGTTCATGGTTGCCGGGACGGAGACGACGGCGACGGTGTTGTCGGGCGTGGCGTACTACCTGCTGCGCAACCCGGCGGTGCACGCGCGGCTGACGGCGGAGATCCGCGGCGCATTCGCGAGGACTGAGGATATCAACACGGATAGGCTGGTGCAGCTGGAGTATTTGAACGGGGTGCTGATGGAGGGGTTGCGGATCTATAACCCGGGCGGGTCGGGGATGCCGCGGATCGTGCCGGAGGGCGGGGCGGAGATTTGCGGAGAGTTCATCCCGGGAGGCGTACGTTGCGGGGGGGGGGGGGGGGGGGGGGGGGGGGGGGGGGGGGGGGGGGGTGGGGGGGGGGGGGGGGGGGGG
>JAKMWS010000288.1:0-69605 GCA_025327135.1 Colletotrichum sp. SAR 10_71 | reverse complement strand
CACGCTGTGATAATCCCTGTGATGTTACTCACCTTCCCCCCCCCGCTCCGCCCCCAATATCCCACTAAACCACCATCCCGGTTGCACATGTTCCATTTTAAAAAAAAAAAAAAAAAGGAAAAAAAAAGAGGGCATCAAGCCACTGGATGAGTTGCATGCGAATCGAAATTCGCCTTGGAGCCGCTGAACCTGTTAACCTGTGACCGCGGTTATGCGAACCCGCTCAATCGCGTGAGATGGAGCAAACGGACTCTGGCCATCCAGGTTCTCGTCACTCGTCCAGTGGCTGCATGTCGAATTGAACTTGACAATCGCTCTCTGTGCGTCGCGACAAACAGGCATGATCGTGCACTCAAGTGTTGACATTGCGACAGCTAGTTCCGGTTTGTGCTATCAGCCCGCCGAGGCGGATGTGAAGTTCAACCAAGCGGAAACAGACGACTTGGAAATATCGAGCTGCGCAATTAAAAGCCAAGGGCCCCTTAAGAACATCTATTCAATTGACGCGAGCATGCTTAAGCCTGAAGACGTCGCCAGAAAACATCGCATTAGTACTTTGAAGGGAAGCTGGAAGCTCGGCTTTTACGTGGTGGTGTCTCCAACTGCAAGCACTGCACCTGAAGCAGCCCGGGCAGCAGATCGGATGATGTAATGCCCATCGCCCGAGATGGGACCCACCCGTGTGAAATTTCGCATGAGCCCCACAATTAGGATCCAGAGCTGTGAGATCTGGCTACCGTTGACCCACCCATGCGAAATTTCGCACGAGCCCCACAATTAGGATCGAGTCTGGAACCACACATTGGCCAAGTCGCTGGCGCGCACCTTGCCTGCTCAGTATATCGGGAAGGTAGACTGGCAATGCGCCTTCCCGTGTGTAGGTGGGCTTCAGGCAGCCAGCTACAGTCAGAGCTACTACCTTCCACCACATTCACCCCGCCTTGATCAAACAGAAGGGGTGCTTTCTCTTTCCCGCCCAAGAGCAGACAGACATTCGCGAAAAGCCAGCCGCTACGCGCAGCTTTCCCTTGCCAGGCCCCAGTGTGCAGCCTGCGACCCCATCCGCATGGTTTCCCTCTCACTGCGAAGTTTGACGACGTTGCTCCGTTTCTTCTTTTCGTACTTCTACAATCGCCGCTACTCGTCGTGCCGCCCGTCGCGTGCATGAACGCGCGTGTTCTCCATGATACGGCAACCAGGAGCAGCCATTTCTCTCCAGGACGATGTCCAACACTTCGTCACCGACACCCTCGCAAGGTGTAGAGAGATCGCCGCGCACGGTAACGCTATCTTCGATAATCTTTTGCGCTTGGAGAACAGGCTCCCGCCCGGTCTCGACAACTTCGAATTCCGCCGCCAGCTGCCTCCTCACGTCCAGACAGCAGTGATTGAGGTCTTCAACAGGGCCATACAGCCACACCAAAGATCGGCACCAAAGATTCGCAAAGCCTGCGAGAAGTGGAACGTCGAAAAAGGAGTCCTCTTCTTCTACCTCGGTCACACCAACAGCATCGCATTTTGGTCCGCCATCAAGGACCTGTCCGACGCTTGCTCGTCTTGGCCCGAGGCCCTTAACAATCTCCACCACGCCGCCCGTACGCGCAGAAGCGGCCTGCTGCCCAGACACCCGGGCGTGATCTACGATACTCCAGGCTTTCTGGTTTTCGACGTCGTCCAAACTTGTCGATTGATGGGAGGCCTCGTCTCAACCGAACGTCAGACGCTAAATCGGCCAGCACTCCCAAGTCTACTTCCACCAGCGAGGAGCGACAACTCTTCCCAGACAACTGAGACCGAATCTATGTCCGCCTCTTCAGCTTTTCGAGCCTTCCCTGGCAGCACCAGAGCAGTCGCCAGTCAAGAGCAGCCCAGTAGCAGCATTGGTACCGGCGGCAAGGCAGATTCGGAAGCACACGGCGAGCGACAGCAACCCAACGGCGAGCAGGCAGAGATCGACTCTCGTCGCCCAGTTGGTGCTAGAACGGATAGCGTTGACAGTAGTGCTACCCCAAGCACCGAGCTGATGGTTTCCACCCGGAGCCAGGCAACCACTGCCATACCCACCTTGGCTAGCGACCCGAACTCGCAAACAAATACGACTACTACTGCCAAGCCAACATCAATCGTCGACCTGAACTCGGAACCAAGTACAACTGTCACTGTCAAGCCCACCTCTGCCGCCAGCCCGACCTCTGCCGCCAACCCGAACGCGAAAACAGACACTACCACCATCTCGAAAATGTCCTTGGACGGCAACCAGAAAAAGCGGCCTGCTGAAAGTGAGTGTGTGGAGAGCCCCTCTTCCTTCAAAGACATGGGCGTGCTGACACTGCCAGGTACTTCAAATGAGGAAAGCACTGCCAAAAAGTCCAAGACGACCCCAGCCACCGGCCACGCCAGCACCGCCTCCGTTACTGATGCCGGGGCACACATTTCGCCCGACAAGTTGATGACATGCCTGAAGAAAATTGCGATCGCCCATTCGGGTGTCATGGTAGTGAACCCGCAGCTCCTCGACGACATTGCCGCTGGTGGCCACGACGCGCCTCAAGACGTCAAAGACACTGTGAAGACATTTTCTTCGTTCATCATGCCCCTACGCATCAACCAGCACGATTGGACGATGACCTTTTTGGTGGTTGACGCAGAGGAACCTCGCGCTCAGTTTCACGATCCGGCGGCATCAATCACTAACGCGGAGGAGGCGAAGAGAGTGGTGGCTGCGTTCCTCCTACAATTCTTCCCTCACAGGGCGCCCGACTTGCTGCTCTTCTCTCGAAGCTTCACTCCGGCTTACGGACTGACAAGCGCGAAAGACTCGGGAGTAATTATGTTCCTCATCGTGGTATCCGACAGGTTTGCACCTATATCCGTCAACATCTCGCTATGGCGATACGTCATGGCGGTGCTTCTGGGAGAATCTTCGGACTGGAGTGAGCTTCTCAGTCTGGATCGAAAGCCTCCTGACATGCCCGAGGAACCTGTGCGGGAGTCCGGCGCCAGCACCCTGCAGCTCATGGAGTGGAAACGAGAGCATGATGAGTGGTGGTACCACAGAATGGAGGCATTGATGGCAAGGGCCGCAAGCGACATGAATGATGCGTACGAGTCACTTAATACGGTAGTGGAAGCCCGGACTTCTCTGAAACCCGTGTTGCAAGCCATGAAGATCCGTCAAACGAAGGCGCTAGGCCATGAAAAGCAGACTTCATGCCCGAAAGCCTCTGAGAAGGCGTTGGAGGAGTTGGAACGCGTGATAACGGAGATCTCCAACGTCCTTAGCCGCCTTAAGAACAAGGAAGATGAGCTGAGAACGGTAGCTCAAGAGTGTGCCGAGGAGAAGAAGCAACTGTCACTGTTCTCCTAGGCAGGGCATACGAGCACAGAACATGACTACCGGCAGAAATTAGAGTTAGTACATGGTGGTTAAACCAGTGGCAAGTCATAAAGACAAGCCAGCCAATGTAGCAGATCACCAATAAATTGTTGTGCACACTACCCTCTGCTGACAATCATTCGCCGCTTCAAGAGACACATTAATGATCCGCAAGACCGATTTTCACATTCTCATGACCGCGATCGCATTTTGCCAACCCGAACTCTACCCCTTCATTGCATCGTGCCAGGCACCAGCACCGAGAGGAGAAGCCTCTAGGCAGTTTGTCTGGAGACCTGTATTGAGCATATCCACGTCTTCTGACCGGCTTCATTGAGGTGCTCTGAGCTGACGCGACTTTAATCGTCTCGCAAAGTCGCGTCACGACGCACCAGGCAAAGAAGGCAGTTGCGACGGCAGACGCGCCTGCCGCCACCCCCTGTGGCATCTCATTCAGAGATTGCCATCACACCCCACTGAAGGCTGCAGCGTCTTTTTTTTCTCAACAAGACATTTCCACTCGAGAACTTGAGTAACTCGGCAATCCCCCAAAAATTTTCAGACCACCGGACAATTGCTTTGTTCATTACGAAGACGAAAAAACCGTGAGATGCAGCCCACGTCGTCAAACAACAAGGACCAGCAGGAGTCGGCCAACGGTCCCGACGGCACAAGCGAAGTCCGAAAACGCGGCATGCGACGCAAACGCGCACCGCAAACCACACAGAAGGAGGCCAAGACTGGTCGCGACCTGGCGCAAATCAAGAGCGACATCAAAGACCTGGCTGCACGTCGGCCGGAAAATGTCAGTCCTGCCACGGCGCTGATGGAAATTGCCGAGAAGATTGAGGCAATGAGGATTCAGCAAGGCAACGCAGCGTACAGAGATGGGGGGGAGGGAGCCAGCAGAGGGCATGGATCGTGAGCAAGGAAGATGTGGCCAGGCACGGGGTTCTCAGAAGCGGGATGTTGCGGGACAGTGATATGGTGGGAGGGAGGAGAGGAGAGTGAGTCCTGCTCAGGGTTGGATGAAGCAGTCAGGAGGGAGGTGCCTCTGAGGCCAGCCAATGACCAGGCTGACGCTTGGCAGGTAGGCAGAAAGAAGGATGGCGGGGCCTCATTCTCAGAACAAGCAGCAGATAAGGCAGAGCACCTGCTCCGGAGGAAACAAGTCTTCGAGCATACCTTCTTTGCGCACGAGTGGCAGTACCTACTGAATTAAGAATTTCCTTTCAGTTGCTCTGGCCTCTCTCTCTTGCCCGTCACGTCTCTTGCCGTCACATTCCTGGCAGTCATGTCCCTTGGCAGTCACCTCATTTGTAAATGGCGTTTCTTACCCACCACCCCTTTTTCCCGTCACCAACACAGAAGTCTGCGCAGACATCCGCCCTGGCTGAGAAACTGCCCGCACACAGCGACAGCACCACAACGA
Source organism: Colletotrichum sp. SAR 10_71 (assembly GCA_025327135.1). Classification (NCBI taxonomy): domain Eukaryota; kingdom Fungi; phylum Ascomycota; class Sordariomycetes; order Glomerellales; family Glomerellaceae; genus Colletotrichum; species Colletotrichum sp. SAR 10_71. The sequence goes on along the minus strand of JAKMWS010000288.1, from coordinate 64,797 downwards.
CAACGCCCCAGCGACAACATCACAGCGACAACATCACAGCGACAACATCACAGCGACAACATCACAGCGACAAAAAGCCCATCTCCGCCTTTCGCAATTCATTCTTGTCGCATGACGCCAGTACGATCCATCCGATTCGAGCGAGGACGTACGTGCACAGAATGCATCGCCACAGAAAAGCCATCGATCGAGATGTGCACCACGAACGAACGATCACGACCTGTCCGAGATCACAGCGGGGTCGGTCAGATTACCAGGTTACCATATGGTAATCTGGTAACCTGGGGCGTCATCATTTCATCAATGTATGGAAGGAGGGCTCTTACACCTGTCGGGGTCGACAAGATTACCAGGTTACCATATGGTAATCTGGTAACCTGGGGCGTCATCACTTCATCGATGTATGGAAGGAGGGCTTTTACACCTATCGGGGTCGACAAGATTACCAGGTTACCATATGGTAATCTGGTAACCTGGGGCGTAATCATCCCATTGATGCATGGAAGGAGAGCTTGTACGCATACGTAACTGCCTGCTCCGGCTTGCGCAGGTGCCATTTGCTCGTCCCTTCTCAATATCATTTCACAAGTTGCACACCTGCCATGTCTGTCATTTCATGTCTCTTTTGGAAGCCGGGACCTTCCATGTCACCGTCATAGTGCACTTCCGGAAGCCATGCTCCTTGCCTGGATCGGTTCATCCAAGTCCTGTGACATGCCAGTTTTGGAAATGGGTCCATGGCAATGTCCAAGTTCGTCGTAATTGCAAGCTTTCATTCTGTGTGTGTCCCGTGTGTTCAATTTCATCGTAAATGTAAGATTGCTTTCATGTAACCTCCTTCACGACGATAGCCTCTGCATACCTCAGCATCCCGGGCGAAGGCTCGTTCTTCAATCAAGTCTTGTACCACTATATCGTCCTTTGCCCCTCCTTGAAGTTTACGTCTGCCGCCATGTCTGCCGAGCCGGCGTCCAGAGCATCCTCCCCCAGCCGACATACCGCCCCTTTCACTATTAAGAAGAGCGCCACCATCCGGAACCTCCGCACGAAGATCTCCGACGCCCTCGATGATGCCGATGCGAATCAAGAGGCATTTATCGAACTCTACAACGAGCTGCACCAGAAATGGTGGGAAGAGGCTCGCAAGCTCAACAACATGGGCGGACACCACGGCCTCCGCGGTCATGTTCTCGATTGGCCGGTCTTCTTTCGCGACCTAAGCTCGCAACAGCACACGGAGGATCTGCTGCACATCGTCTTCCAGAAAGAATGGGCCGCTGCGACTCGGAAGCATAGCCCTAAGCTCGTCAATGCTCAGAAGGCTTTGGGCCTAACAAGCACTATTGAGCTTGTTCTGGAGATCGGCCCTGATGCTATTACCAACACCAAGGCTGTCGCCGGCATCTCTTCTTTGCGTGTCCCGACCAACCATGAAGCTGTCCCCGCCGCCACCATTCGCGCCAAGATCCTCGATGTTGTGCTGGCCGGCTGGCGGGATGGAGATCCAGCTCCAGTTCCCACCACCGACAACATCACCAACGCCGTCAATGGTATGCCACCTAATTTTGTATGTAGACGATTTGAAATGTTGCTGATAGTAGTCAAGCTCTGAAAGCTGCCGCGCGTCCTAAGGCTGCTGCAACCCAGAAGAGAACCCGGAAGCGAAGATCGCAGACTGCTGAGCCGGAGGATGATGAGGACGAGCCGGAGGAGCCTCGGGCCAAACGACGCCGCACTACCATCGACCTCGATATCGAGGAGTCCATGGGCGATAACTACGTTGCGAGCATCCTCAACAACGGCGAAGCCACAATGCTCACCACTGTGCTTCACAGCGAGGGTTCCATGAGCATGAGTCTCTGCAACGATGAGACCATGGCAATCAATGAGAGTCGCCGTTTCTCGGAGCTGTTCGACGAGTCGATGAATGATGAGCTTGACGATGAGACGAGAAGTGGCCGGACTGGGGAGTTGTTGGAGATGCTCCGCGAGCAGGATGAGATGGACTCGCTTGTGAGAGAGCAGGTTGAGCTGTCGCTCCGAATCCAGAAGAAAGGCGCAGCTAAGGTTGAGGCGGGTGACGGGGGTACTGTGATGAATGCGGCCTTTTCGGTCTTGGCTGGCTCGGCTGCCATGGTCGTGGAGACGGCTAAGAGGGATGGCCTATTGGCATACCTGGAGAAGCGCAAGCAAGAGAGGGCGAAGTATGGATACCCGCCTGGCGACGAAGAGCCCGAGGACGATCAGCAGCCCGAGGATGGGCAGTAAGATGCTGAATGGTGTTTGAGCAGTGTTTTTTGGTGGTTCGAAAATGTCGGGTCTCACGCATCCAACATATGAAAGCAACAAGTGGTCGGCCGCAAGAGCTGTGCCTTTTCTTTTTTGGTGTGCAGAAGAATGTTCCTGATTTCATCTGTGCCAGTGAAGTGATGTAATGCATCTCATGCGGAATAACGGAATGTGCTTGACATTGATCTGCCGTCGGAGTGAGTTACACGTCAAACACAGATGCAAGCTCTGAAAATTCAGAATGAAGCTTTTCACATCAGAAGGCGTCTTCTATGGGCTCAAGTAACCGCTATTACGTCTAGATTGGCTTCTGACTAAATCGCTTTCAACATTCAACCTCCTCATTGTCACTAGGGAAGATATAACGAGCAATTTATACAAAGCGCAATTTTAAATGACTCTGAAGGGCAGATGTTCTCGGCAGACCTTTCTAGCGACGAGAGAAGTCAAACTGATCCTTGTAGAACGGCAATTTGAGGGCTGTTGTGTGTGGGAACAGGGAATTCCACGCCATGAAGGGTTCTGCGGCCGGCATATCCAGCAAGGCCAAGACGAAAGGTGACAGAGCTAGCTTAGAAGGTGAGAACGTGGATGCACGCAGAATCAGATTCCCAGATACTTCGGACATGTCACATAGCTGGATGAACTTGGATCAACGTCGAAATCAAAGACGCTTGGAACGAGGTTTAGTCCGGAGCCATTCGTATTGACCAGTTTCCCAAAGTAGCCCACAGAAAAGTGAATCTACAGAATAGCGCCAAGTGCTTGACAACATCGGAGGCAAAACTCACGGGCAGTGTTCTAGCAGATCTTGAAGCCGACCACACAGCCATCTGCGGTTACCTGTAGGAAACACATCATTTTCGTGGGCAGAATGAGGAGCAGCCCAAATCAGCTGCGATGTTTTATTGAAACTTGAATCTAAGGGATGGAGCAGATTATCATAGTTGGGTAAAAGTTCTTGCAGCTTGTGCAAATGCAGACGAATGCCAGACATGGGTGTGTCTGGCGTCAAATACGGGTGCTCGATGAGAAAGGCGGTGGCCCAAATGATGGCGTTTTGCGTGAAGTAGCTTGAATAACCTAGCCACAAGAGCTGGGCATGCCTGGCCACAAACCAGCGTGGCCGATTCCTCGCAGTAAGGCGGGATACGAGCCGGCATTCGGGCTGGTATTCGGAGCTCCGCCCGGTGTAGGATCCGGGCCGGTGTCCATCTCGAAAGTGCGAAGAAAGTGGAGAAATCATCCGCGCATTGCTGGCGCGAGTCATCCAGTTACCCCTTCGAGTACTCAGCTGGTCTACGATTGGACACTGCTAGCGTGAGCTCCATAAATCCATCGGCGCCATCTCAACGCCTCGCCAAAAGGCGACGGCATCTTTGAGGTCGGAATCCTGGCGAACATCTTTCGTCTTGAGAAAAACGCGCCGAATTTGCATGCATATTGCCGACACCACAGATAAGAAACCGGTTTTTCTCGTCTGACGATTGAGGGGTGCAACAACTTCTAAAGTCCCTCACTCTGGGTTCGCATCATCAGCCACATGCTTCCATTGCCTTGCCAATCTTTGGCAGCTATCTGAACGACGGCTGACATAGAATACAATTGTGGATGACGTCTTCTGCAACTTTCTTGGCCGAAGGAAGCCAGTCGAAGGCAGTCTAGATGGGTTGCAAACTCCTTTCTGATGCCAACATTGATCCCAAAGCGATCCAAGCAATGACAACCGCGAATCTACCGACTCTCATAATCGCTCCCCGTGATGAGATTAATCGAACTTTTCACTGTTCACGGTTGTGTCTCAACACTGAAGCGACCTCGTAGAACCTGACATCCCTCATGAAAGCGTGACGCATTTGGCCCACGTGGGGTGATCTCCTTTCGGAATGTCGTCCGCTCGGGTGGATGATGGTTTCTTGAGGCGCAACTTCTACTAACAAGCCATTGTCATGGTTTTAGACCGCCCTTGAGACATTCCACAGCGTAGATTGCTGGTAAGATACCCATCTCAGTGTCTACAACACCGAAAAGACTCAACAAGGCGCACGATCTCACAGGACTCTGCCATCAGCGTCTGACAATATTCAGGAATTAAGTTTGAAGCCAGAAGTCCTTGAAACAGGCCATCGTTTGCTGAGGAGAGAAGGAAGGCCCAGCGGTACCATGATGGAGCTATCCTGGATGCTATGCACCACGCCACGAGAGGATAACGATGCAGCAGCCGTCGCCGCTTGCTTGGGCATTAATCGGTCGTCTTTTACTCGCAAAGGTTGCACCTGCAGCTGTTTAAAGCAGATGCGCTGCAGCGGCTGAAGCCGGAGATCTTCCAAGGAGGAATTGTTTCAGGTCCTGGACCGTGATGTATGGTCTCTCTCACAACGAAGGTCTTTGTCATGGATCCACAACCGAAAGTTGTCCATCTTCGACGGGATGCCGCATTTTCAGAGAGTGGGAATTTGGACCCCGAAAGGGACGAAGATGCACACGTGTGACGGTGTCTCGTATGTCTCGAGGCTCTTCAAGGGCAGGCCAATACCTACGATGTGAGATGATTTGTTGTTATCATCAGATCTTAGAGTTGCAATCGATACAAAATGCTGCCAGCCGAGATGAGGACCTGTGCCAGATGTATTGACCATGACAATGAGACAGAGTTCGCTCCGATATCCTTGGAAGAGGCAGCAAATGAATGAGCTTGATGAACAATATCGGACACTCAGAAAGAGTTCTTGTACAATTGAAAAGGATGGCAATGAGATTGAAATGCTCTTCAAACGTCGACTCAGAGGTTGACTGGCGCTTTATGGTCGAGCATACCTAATGTCTCCCCACTTGGATGAGGAACCAAATGATAGATCGGAAGACCAACATTTGGACCCCTTTATATTCCTGGATATCGTTTCAAAGTCAAGGGTCGGGGTCATTATCGGACTGTTCGCTTGCCAAGCAGCCATTACCTTCGGTGCGATGCATCGGCGCATCCCACGGTAGCCGGAACGGGCTTGCGCCGTACTCGGCCACGCCACAAGTGGTTACCCTCACAGAGATCATTTACATCCATGAAAGAGAAAGTATGAGAATCCTTTCGATGCGCAGGTGGAGGTGACGGGCCAGATCCCTTGATTTCCAGTTTTCTGCCGATCGTGGCCGCACATTCTGGACTGGCGTCAACTTCGCTACCACTTGTGACCTCATGCGTGATCAAAGATCAAATAAGTCCAAGAGCCATACTTGTCATCGACGCTGGCTACTTTCTTCCTTGGATGTCGGAAATGACAAAACCCAGCATAATCTTGCTGTTATGTTGCAACCCAATGTTGCAATCTACATGATATCTCGCGTGCCCTGCTGAAATTTGCCAGGGGCAAGGACAATTTACTACTGAACCCTCTTATTTTCTTCACTCCAGCCCTCACGCCACTACGTTTGTCTCATTCGCAGGAGTGTCCGTTCTCCGTGGTCTTGCGCAGTAGTCTCCGAGGTGACGCCCTAGGTAATTACGCATTCCCCAGGCTGAGCCCTTGATCCGAGAGTGCTGGTGAAGAGTCCCATGAAGAGGAAATGGGGCTCGTCTTGCCTGAGTATGGCTCGTCTGTCTGGTGCCACCTCTTTGCCTTGAAATTCTCGAAAGACAAGAAGAAGTTCCGGAAAAGATCAGGCGAGCTTCACAATGCGAGAATATGTGATGGGTTGACAATGAATTCGTTGTGCCACATGAGAGCAGCTCTACTGAGCTGGTAGCATCCCCGTCTTGAAAAGTCCAATTAACGCTTGGCCCAACACGGCGAGAGGGATCAGCTGCCTGGAGAGGCAATGGCGCGTTCAAGATAGCACAAGAGAGAGCTTCCAATATCCGAGTTCCTGAGATAGTGAGGCGCGAGAGCAATGGCGAGCGTACGGAAACAATACAGGTCATGGTCGGCCGACTTCATACTGTGGGTTCCTCAGCTTCGGGGTTGGATGACTCTTCATCTCCCAGATCCAGAACAGGACTTCTGTTTTATGCCGGGGGGACATTCGAGATATTCACTAGTGAAACAGTAATAATTGAAATAGAGCTTGTCCCCGTCTAGGGAATCATCAGCCGATGATCCTTTTCTCCATCCAGTCTGACCTCCAGCTTGTCCTCGTCCAGGTCGTGCGACGAGATGGCCACAGTCTCAGACATTTCCTCCCTCGAAATGCGAAGTTAGGCTCCGAAAACGTCCTCAATCCGAAAGAGTCCCCAAAGATACTGAATAAGTATCTAAATAGTTGCATCCACCCACAAGAAAGCCTAGGAAGTCCCCGGACAAAGTCCCTGGCATTTGATCAAAGGAATCTACCTGAGTATGCGGAACGGTGTTTCGGTGCGACCCTACTCTTGCGCCACCATATCATGCGTGTTTCGTCCGGAACTGCTTCATTGAGTTCAATCCGCCCACTGGCCTCAACGAAATCAACTCTGTCTCACGCCGCCGCTATCCCATCGAGTGCGAGATGACGTCGGTACAAGCATAAACCAGTTTTCTCCAAATTCTCCCCCTTTTAGAGCTTTTTATTCGTAGAAATAATAGAAAATAAGTCGGATTAAAACATAATTCGCTACTACCCCGCATATACTTGTCCCAACGTCATCTCGTACTCGATGGGATATTGCTCTTGAGCCCTCTCAACATCGTTCCCAGGTCTTCTGTTTTGAAAGAGTGGAAAAGAAATAATCAGCATTAACTAACTGAGGTCTCCCAAAAGCCTCGGCACATCCACTCGCGGTGGGATATTCATGCCTGTGCTCGACTCACTCTGCTCACCTGTTCCACGCTAGAATCTGCGGAATGGGTGAATCATCTTCATTGAGCTCGATCCCGTCAAACGCGTACTGGTTGAAGACCCATTTGGTAGAATCTGTCAGCATGTGCTGCACCTTTCAGTTCTCCTCAACAGCGACAGCCTACAGATATTTGCCATTTTTCTCCCGGAGAAGACCGACAGTGTAGGCGACAATGTCGGGCACGTCAGATGTCCTTACACAAGTGCCTGTACTCTTGATGGGCCCACTTTCGCCGCTCCAGAAGCCAACAGTGTTGGTCACAGGGCTTGGATACCGTAAAAGACCGCCATCCAAGGCTTGACTGTTGGTGAAGATGACCTGAGTCTTACTGCCCACAAGGTAGCTGAGCTTGATATTTGCAAGGCTCTGAAAGCCGAAATGGTCTTTGCCTGCATCATTTGGTGTGTAGAAGAAACTTTCGCTTGGAATAGCCTGGCCGATGAGCCTGGAGGCCTCTTGAGGCTTGCCATCGAAGAAATCGGCGTACGACAGATTGAAGATTTAGAGCCCCTTGGCGGATTGGTGTTGATCAAGATAGGTCTTGATCTGGGCCAGGATATCGTCGAATGCTGGCCGAAGGAGGCCATGCTGCAAGTAGAAATGACCGTCAGTGTCCCAGTAGATGGGCGAGTCGAAGAATCGAACTCCCCCGCGAAGCTGCTGAAAGATGCGTAGATCTACAGCTTGCAAGATACCTGATACCACCATTTTGAAGACGAGATCGTACACCTGGCCGATATGAAGTGAGCTGCCCGGGATGAACGGGAAACTGATGAGCCATGCGGTGTCACCATTGGGCACGGCAGTAGGTCTCAATGCCCAGAAAAATCCGATTGAATTCCTGCTGACTTTTCCCCAGCTCCGTTCTCCCAGTCTGCTTCCTTGTAAGGCAGGTTTGGTAGAGTGCCTGAGCACCAATATCGTATGAGCCGAGAATACGGGTCTCTTGAAGTCTCTTACCCTGTATAGCATCATCCTCATCCAAGTGCTAGTGTCGACCAAAATGCCGGTACTAGGTGGGACTGGCTCATGTGCGTCCAACGTCTTCTTCGGGCTGAGATCTGTCTTTGTCATCTTCTGCGAGAGGAGCTCGTTTTGTCCCTTGATTTTCGAAGTATTGTCGAAATCGTTGTTGATAAAGGATACCAAGGTCTTGATATCCAGGATTAACAACACGAAAGTAACGACTGGAGACCAGAGTAGTTTCGCAACCACTCAGAACTGGGCTGGAGCAGTAAAGTGGTCCAAAGACACTCGGAACCGCTCAATCTATATGCTCAGAGGCGCAAGGCTCACGGTCAACCCCAGCATGATTGAGAACCCAATGATGGAAAGGTTGAGATCATTATTGCCACCGACAGGAACATCAGCAGTGGTTGAAACAGCCGTAGTGTTGTTCAGCTTGAGAATGAGTTTGACATCGTAGACGTCTTGCTGGATTGGAGTTATGCTGGTGTAGGAGCATTCCGCCGGATTCATGTTGATGTTCCTGAGAGCGAAAATGCAACCTCTGTCAACAGCACTGAATGGCACCTTGTTGGGATAGTTGATTTTTGCGGGCAAATTCGGGCCGAACAAGTCGCTGACCAGTGGAGGAATGAGGCCTGAACCCACGAAGAAGGCCACATGTAAGTTACCAGACGAATATGGAGATGCCATGCCGGCTACCTTATATTAATCGAACTGATTCATCCTGTCGCTGGTGTCATTTCATGCCCTGCTAAGCTTTACATGGATCTTATGGTTGTAATTAAATTCCAGGTCGAAGGAATCTCTTTCTTCCCCTCTAACTTTTCTTCTTCGCAGTTTGCCGCCTGGAGGCGCCCGTAAGAGTCATACGGCAGTCAACAAGGTGCGCCCAGGTCGAAGGAATACTGGTCGGGGAACCAGGATATGCAGACATTCCGACTCTTCGAGCTACCAGCGTTGACAGGACCTTTCTAGAAGTTATAGCTCATGTTATGGGCGTTGAGATGTCGACGTTAAAGGATGCAAGGAAATAGTTCCACACTGTCATGACGGCATCGGCCGTTGCTTACAGGGTAGGGGTTGCACCTGGGCCTGGTCCCATGACAGCTGCACATCCTATGTGACTGCTGCATCATGGGCTGTGGCGGTGGCTTCCTTGAGAGGAGGATTGTCAGACTGTGGTACGGCCACGCCAACCGAGAGCGTTGCAGTAAAATCAGACATGATTGGTAGGAGTATTTGGGATGACATAGATGATAGTACTCCTTCTGCTGCCGTTGCTGCAACCCAAGCATGCCAGCGATGCATACCTTTAGACCCATGCCTGCAGGACGTGGCACTGCGCATCCAGCTGCGCTCGTGTTGGTATGACACTCGCATGTCAAGCATCCAGACCATTTGAGATTCTGTGCTCCGACAAACAGCTATGGCGGATGTAATTCACCTCCAGATATTTGTATGAAACCAGGTGATGGTATGCCCAAAGGAACGAAGCGTCGTTGATCTTCTTAGCGACCAAGACGTCGGAGTTTTGGTTCCCGCTAGATATCTCCAGTATGGGAATACCCCCAGTGGGTAGAAGCGGGAGGGTTGAACACTCCCGTGTCTCGGTTGTCAAGGAGATGCGTAGGATGAGAACATGTCAGTGAAGGGCAAGGGTTGTAATGATGCTCAGCGTGAAGGCTTCGACCAGGATTTGAACAGCATAACGATGTGGCAAAGATTCTCGAGTCTTGTTACCTCAATTCTGACAAGTCAGGACGCTCAGTCATTCAGCCAGTGGCGTTCAGCTCCTGTTCAACGTCCAAGTCATACACTGCTCTGGGAGACAGCTGCGCATGTGGCTATGGCTCAGGTACTCGACTCAAGCTCTGTGAGTCAGATCCGAAGGGCTTCGGAGACACCTGTACAACAGAACACTGCAGTCAGGACATTGTTGGCCACTCCTGTCACTTTGCAAAGGACAACGAAATTGCATGCTTTCAATACCTGGCATGCAATGGCAACGACACTTGGTCAGTCCACGACTCGTAGTCAACAGCCAGAACACCTGTCAGCCAGATATACTAACCGTCAACATGGTAGGAAACGATTACCCTTCTTTGTGGAAGTTATCACGTCCTGCATTCCATATAAGGCAGCAGCATGCAAGACTGCCATAGACTTCGGTGAGAGGATCAAGAATGGTCTGGACAAGAGCTGCAAAAGTGTTTTTGCGGCGACCAAAGCAAACGTCCAGCCGTCTACCAAGGTTGTGCCACGAGCTTTGCTCATATTAACTCCCACGAATGCACCTGGCCGCCGAATCTACCAACCGCTTCAGACAAGCAGAGAATGAATCAGCTGGCGCGAACCATGGACGACAAACTGAAGTCTTCTGCTCATAAGGCTGACTTCCTGTATGTTGATGTTCACGCGGTTTTTGAGGGCAACTGCATCTGCGATTCGACCAGCCAGGAAAGCGTCAAATGGTGGTTCCAACTCACTGTGAGGTTTGAATGGGATGCGGGTAACGAGTAGTACAACGAATATTCGCTTGCGCACCCACGAGAAGATGGATAGAGGGGCATGCTCATGGCGCTGTTCTCAGCACTGGGTTGCTAATGCGAGGATTTACATTGGAGAATCTTATCAGGCAGTTCATGTCGACTAGATACTGAGCAGCACCCGCTCAAGAAAAGCTCCTTCTCAATAGGTGACGTTCTCTCCAGAGTACACTTTCACTGGAAGCATGCTAGTGGCATGTTGCTAGCAATCAGGTTCTGAAAGGCATGTACTTCGCTCCCGAGACATTTTTCGTGAGGAGAACATCTCATATGTCATGCGACGGTCAGCCCGTCAATGAAGTTGCATCAAAGCCCTTCGCGATCATCAGCTTTGCGGTACAGCTCAAGTTCAAAGAAAAGGGAGGGTTTCCTCTCTCGAAGGGTCACTGGTTTACTCCGTCAGGGCATTCGACGAAGAGTCCATTTCCCGCACAAATTCCCGATTGCCCCGTCTCGTGCCAAACGCGTACTTCGTTTCGCCAGACCTGACTTGTATTCATAGCTGAAGTTACTGTTCACTGCGTGTGCGTCGAAGGCATGCAAATTCATTGCCTAGAAAGTTGATGTCTGAATCCCGTAAGATGTATGGGGAGCGGGCGATGGTGGCTTGCCTGGCGTGGGAGCCATCGCATTGCAGAAACGGCAAGGGAGTGATCGGTTTCGTTTGCGCCACATCGGCTTCCATTGAAGGAGCATCTATCGCGGCGGAACAGCTGCTTGGGGGATTGGCTGACCGTGACTTGAACGGGTGGCGGGCAGGTCGAAGAGGATAGGGCAGTTGGCGTCATCTAGTCTTCGCATTCCGTTTCACGCATCCCATTAGGACACTTGTTGCAATCTGTCTTAGAGATGCCATCGTGACGGGAATTATTGCCACAGGGACGGAGAAACACAATGCTGGGAGTCCCCTGCAGAGGCGAGGTGGTTGGCGGGGATGACCTCAGACCGCAGCATCTTCCAGAGAGTGGGTGGAGAAACCACAGGGCGAATCCTCGCAGAAAGCATCTCGGTCCGCGTTCTTTGCGTTGCATCTTTCGGGCGTTGTGGGCTCGGGGTTCTTAAATTCTGCGGTGCCGAGTTCGCGGTACTGACCTTGCAGATGGCGTCGAGGGCGCGGCTCGTCTCGGCCTTGGGCTCAATGATGAGCTGGTCGAGATCAAGGTTGTTACTGTCGAACAAGCCACCACGTGGAAGATTGTTTGCAGCGGTCGACTGATGCGCCAGTGGCCAAATGGCACGGAGTTGGAGGATGGAGGCGCGGGACATCGTGGAGCCGGAAAACGACCGCCGCTGATGAGCCTAGTCGTCGTCGTCGTTGATGTCAGTCCTGCCGAGGGACTTGCGTCCCGGCTTGACTACCCCGATGGGTTCATGTCATTGCTTGCTATCAACTGGTGGTAGTATTGGGAGCGGCGCCATGTTGGCGGCTTCTCCGTTCCTGACATAGTTTTGGGGGCGTGGGTGGTGCATCACATCGGTACGAACACGCGCAAATGGGGCTGGGACCGTGGGGTTGCATGTAAATTGAACTTGTTCGAGATGTAGTTGACGGGAATGGGGGCATATTATTCTCGGCCTAAGAACTGCATAGTATCATAAGAAATACAAACAGTGCCCAGCCGAACACCTCGCTTCCGTGGTGTCATGACCTGGCACAATGCAAGCATTCGTCCACCGATTTGTTCCTACAGGTCCTGGCGCAAATCTCCAGGACTTTTACGTTTGCCGGTCGGGCTCGCACCAAGCGCCGGCGATCACAGTCTCTCGAGTCTTTGGCGGCTGTGTAAGTACTGCCAGTTTGCTCTGCTGGTATTAGAAGGCGCTGGTCATGTCGAGCTCGGGGCGCATCTCTCGTTCTAGAGAAAGATCGTCTTCCTAAGGCGAGTCGAGGAATCTCCTGCCCGGGGCAGTCCAGACAGACTCAGGAACCTTTGTCGACTTTGGAGCCTCAACGTCGACTGGAGTGGGCGTTGAATAGATATCGTTATCGGGAGCTTGGTCTGGAGTAGCAGCAGGCTGGGTTGAGACTGGAGCTTGCGAAGGCTTCAAGGACTCCACGTGTTGACGCAAGGCAGCAGAAGGCAACGCAATCTGACGACGGCGATGACGAGCAACCGGTGTTGCCTCTGCTGTTGCTAAGCCCAGAACAGCAGCATCTTGGAAGCAGCTTCGTCCATCTGCCCTCCAGGGCTCTCCGCGAATTGTCCCTTGGCTAATGACTTGGTAGTAGGCTGTCCCGCCGTATCCAGCAAACCCTCCTCGGACTCGGGTCCAACAAGATTACCAATGGGAGTGTCGGGACGTGTAGCAATGTAGAGCTTCGGAAGTACAGGGCTGAGGTGAGCGACGCAAATTCGAACTCGGGGCGGGGTGGAGGTCGTGGAGTCACCTGGGGGTGTCGTTAGTAAGAATGCCGTAGCGATGGAGGGGTGTGGAGAGAACAAACGTGAATTGACCAACCTGCAGGGGTTGTTCTCTGCGTCGGCTCGAGACAACAGACCTCGTGGCAGACGGAGGGCGAGGAGAGACACTCGGTCGCCGTGGAGGAGCGGGAACGCCGGAGCTTTGTCCGTGTCGACGACAATGCGAACGAGACCCTCTTCCAGGATGCGCTGGTGGGCCCGGCGGGCATCCAACGACTACCGAAGAACAGAGGCTGGCGCCAGGAGTCAGGCATGGAGGGTTCGCATAGATCATTTGGGTGGAGGGGGGCAGAGCGATTGTCGTCGAGGTATGTCGCCCATTCGTGAGCTGCTCGAGGAGAGGACTGCCTTGGGGGTGCAGGACAGCCGAAGAGTGACTTTGGGCAGGGGAGGTTGCGCTCCAGGATCGGATCTCGCATTGGTGGACTGCTTGAATACACGCAAGTATCTCTTGCCAATAAAATCGGACGAAGATCGGGTCGAACTTGGCGGCTTCAGGGTTTTGTCGACGTCGGATGAGGGTGTTGAGATCCAACTCGCCCATCTCCATAAGCCGAAGCTAGTTTCAAGGTGGCGACGACACTGAACGTCTCGTCAGCGTGGAAGTCGGGGCGGCGGGGCAGCTGTGGCTTGGAAAGAGTCAGCCTGAAGCGACGTGGAAGCATACCTACGCTGCAATGCGTTTCGCAAGGATGTCTCCTGCGCGGAATCATGAGAGGCGTCGGGCGGCATTGTCGCTGTGTTGATCTGCAGCCTTTGATGGCAGTTGATCTGCGAAACTTTGACGGTTTGTGTGTTGTTCTGGAGACTTTTCACCGGCGTTCCTCGCCTGGTCAAGCATTCGCAGATCAACAAATCAGCAAACGAGGTACGTACCCTGTCCAGAAGTTTTCAGACCAACAATCGAGACCAACAATCCAGATCAACACCCCTCCAATGTTGCTTGGCGTTGGTCTTTGCGGGTGCACCACCTGGAACTACCCAGGCCCCGAAGCACAGGCCATGGATTGGTAGTAGGCACCAACTGCCAATCCAAACGCAGCGCCAGAATCAGCAGTTGGTCGACTCCAGAGGGGTCGCAACCATCCACGCAAGATCCTCCAACGAACCGCCCCATCCTTCAGGATGTAATTTGGCTAGCATCACTGGCGATTTCTGGACAGAGGCCATCTTCGATATATGTCGACGAGTTCGCAATGATGAATGCATTGGCCGTCTTCATTTACCGGCAGATGCTTCGTTCGATCGTCACTGCTGCAGCGTCGCGCATGGTGGTGGTGCTTGGCTCTTTTCGGACCGCCACCCCATGATTCCAGGCGGTCTTGCAATGATGCGCCACTGCATTTGCACCTCAACTCGGCACGGCCCGTCCCGCCGCATGTTCGTCCCATGTTTCCCCAGGAGAACTTTGACGGCGCAATCGTTCGGGTGCGTCAAGGTGTGGCGTCGCCATTGAGTATCCCCACGTATGCACCTCCGCCACGTCCCCTCCTTTGGCGGCTACACGTCCACTTGCTTGTCTGGGCCATCTGCAGGTGTGTGATTCGCTCGGGCGAGGTGCGTGGATGATGGATTTTCGTGGAGAACGATGGTCCCTACGTGTCCAGCTGCATCGCTCGCTCTTGGTCTTGGAGGTGCGGTCGGCCAAAAACGGACTTGACGTCAAGCTCCGACACGTGCGGTAAACTGGCCACCTGCAATCCTGTACCCTCACCCAGCGATGGATAAACCACGGAGAGCTAGGTAAATAGTCGTGTCGGCGATGAGAGGCAAATGCGCGGTGGTGCATGTGGTGGGCGAGGAATTGCCGCATGATTGAAGGCGTCAGGCCGGTTTCGACTTGGGTGGTGGCCGAGACCTCCTGTCTCGTTCAACGAGTGGACAAGATACCTTGATGCTGAACGAGACTCCTGATCCCGTTCTCTTGCAAGAACGAGATTGGCTGGTGCTGCAGATGACTTTGGAATCGGCAGCACTTCCCTTGGCGGATCACAGTGGAGTTGACAAGTGCGCACCCTTCAGGCTGCTGTCCCAGAAAATTGGACGGCACCTTCTTGGCTTGGAGGACGGGGAAGGTGCTTGGGTGCTCAGACACCAGGTGCTGATTTCAGCGCTGAAAGCAGCAGGAGGTCACTGAGAGAATTAGCAGTTGGCCCAGGTCCACGTCCAGCCGACACACCCGCGCTTGCCTGGCGAAGGCCTGATGCAAGTGACGTCACGCATACCGTTGTGGTTTGACCTTGATGTCGATTCGGTGACTCGATGCTGAATTTTGGTGGCCTGATGACAGCTTGATGGCCCGGTGCCGACTTTTCAGCAGCCATCCCCTTGGGCCACCAAATGAGTCACCATTGAGCCCCTCCTGCGACCCTTTTGCGCTGAGACTAATCAATCCTTTGAACAAGTTTCGTACGGACCAACGGCTGTCCCATTAGCTGCAGCGCCACAGGTACTCCCCCAGCGATGCCACGCAGACAGTGGAGGCTTCACTCTTGGGCCGGCCCGGTGATCCCAGTGCAGCAAGAGGCATTCTAGGTTCATCCACGCAACCAGCCCACCACTGCACACTTTGAACCTCCTAGATCCGGCCCGACCCGCAGCAGAAGGGTGTGCGCCGCAAGTTTACCAAGTCGACAAATCGATGTCTTGGTGTGCATCAATCGAGACGTCCCCTGCCCTGCCTTGGTGCACTGTTGCGGCATTGGTGCACTGTTGGCCTCGCTCCGCGGGTCGGCGGGTTGGTGGGTGGAGTGACGGCTTCCTCACTACAAGCCGTCCCTTTTGATTTCTCTGAGCCGCGCCCGGTTCTCTGTTTCTGCTCTTTATTTCTCCCCCGAACATGGACCCAACGCATTTTAATTGTGGGTCGCTTTCGGACGCACACTCAGAGGTCCTGGACTCACGACGGGTCCGTGCCCTCTGGCGCAGAGCGTGGCCACGGCATCCAATGCCTTCCAGGTGGTGGTGCACCGCGAGATACATATTCGTGGTCTATGCACCTATGCATAGTAGTAGCTAAAGCCCAGTAGTAGCTTACGCGAGGTGGTAGCTCAGCTTGGTGGGAACATAGCTACCACCTCCGACTACCACCTCTGGGCTACCACCTCCACCTCAGCCAGTCAGCAGCGCGGAGTACGAGAGACATAGCAATTGAAGTCAATTCCTTTCAAAAAGCAAGTCCTTAGCACAGATGCACTCTTGAAATATTTCGGCATGCCGACTTTTCGAATTTCATCATGGACTGTCACTCGCAGGACTGCGATCGAGGGCATGAGTGACCTGGTGTTCCAAGTGCCTCCATCTGTTGACATGCACTTGACCGCACCCGCTCGTCCATCGCTCTCGGCAGGCATCCACCTCACATTCAGAGACCCATAGGTTCATAGATACCATGTTGGTGCGGACGGACACGGCAGAAGGTACGTGTCTCCCAAAATCTCCCACTTTTGTGGGACCTTTTGAGCTTTTCCACGGCAGGCAGGTGCAGGTACACACCACTGCCGATTTGAGCGTAGGATACGGCAGTTGATCACTGAAAAGCAATCGGCGACTTCCCTCCACTGCCAGGCACGTTCTTGCCCGGGCAGTCCCTCGCCGCCAGAAAGCTCCCACCGTTGAGGGAGTTTTTGAGTTTTCCGAACAGGCGACTGCCTTCTTCCCCCCCGGGACCAAACCAATGGAAACCACCGCCTACAACCTCAACCCTTGTGTCGCTGATGAGATCGTCTCTTTAATTCCCGCTTCTGCGCTTTGCAACTTCATGCCGCCCTTGGTTCGGCCCGTAGAAGCATTCTGCCATTCTCCGTCGTGCTCATCCCCTAGCTTCTGGCACTGCTGTGACCTTTCTCACGGTAACCGTTGACTTCTGGTGTAGGTGTGCCGGCCTTGGGTACCTTGATGTCCTCCGGCCATCCAGGTACCTTCAAGGTCCGCATGAAACTTGTTCAGTGGCTACCTTACATGCCGAAGCCGCTGCGCCAAATCGGCATCGAGCCGCCAACCCCACAGGAGCCCCGACAGCAGCACCATCTGACGATTTGAGTGCTTGAATGCAGTCGGCTCCCTTCACCCCCAGTCACCTTTCACCTTGCACAGACTCCCACCTTTGTGGGAGATTCCGCGCAAGCACCTGTCGAGACTTTCCGTTCCGCCCCCTTTCCCGGGACCACATAATGGAACCAACCGCCACCACTTCAACCCTTGGAAGCATTCTGCCATCTCCTTTGTGCTCGTTCCTTGGCATCTGGCGATTCGGGTGCCCCGCTCTCGGGAGAAATCGATTTGACCCAAACTAGAGGATTGATACCGCGTCCGGAGCGATGGGATAGGTCTGGGCACCTCATGTGCATGTTTCCGAGAAGACTTGATGGCTGACAAAATCGGTGGCGCAGCGTCTGTTCTGATCCACATCCGAGACAACGGACACGAAAGGGTTCGAGCCCCAACCGAACGTCACTGTCTGGCTGCCCGATGCTACTAACAAATGGCTTATGGGGTTTCGACAACGAACAAATCTCGGAATGGGGTATTGGGGTGGGCGAAGGCGACGGATGCGAGATCAGAGCACGCTCGTGTGAATCGAGAAACTCGGAGGTGCGAGCCGCGACTGGCTTGCTTTGATTACCAGGCGGCAAAAGAGACGAGCGTTGGAACTCGAGGTCGAAGCCGCAACCGTGAAGGCACCTTGTCTCGGCATTTAGAAGCAGGTGTATCTCCACAAGCCATCACCAACGCTGCGGCGACGACCACGAATCGACCCCCTAATGTCAAGATTGCCGGGGTCACACAATCAAAAATCTCCGGAGTCGAAGATATCCCCATTCTTTTCGACCTGTGGGAGAGCGCAGTCTTTCAGCAATCTCCAGTCCAACGACGCTTTGCACGGGTGCAGCACGCCTGTGGAGAGGACCTCCAACCCATCATCACCATTTATGTCAACGACATGGAGTCTGGTGCTCGACAGATTCGTCACCCCTTTATGGACAGGGAGGGATAACACCAAAGTATCTTGGGCAAATATTTGCAGTGAAGATTGTCGGTCGATACTGTCGGGGGATGAAGCGGGTATCGAAGTTGGTCCAACGACCCCCATATTCCCAGTAGTCTTCAAAAGCAAGAGGAAACGCCCCCCCTCAGGGTTGACGAGGTCCTACTGCAGAGTCACGAAGAACTATGTGGATGCCCATGTTGATTGCTCACGCACCGACGCTGGCGCCACGATAACAAGAAAGCAGCGACCTGCCTAGAAGAGTATTTACGACTGCAGAGATGGCCGGCAACAGTGATGACTGCAGATGATAGGATATGGTCCTCAGATGAACTCGTCGTCGCGGAGTGCAGAAGAGTTGGGTACAGATCGTGCGCCTGTTTGGTGGCGCGTTACGGACCCACGATGGCTTTGGAAATGTCACAACTTTGGTTCTCGGATGTTTTACATCTGTTCCCCAAGTCACTTGGGATTGAGAAATGGCCAATATGTCAATTGATCATTCGGATTTCTGCCAGTGTAACCTGGACGGTGAATAATTTTGGGTTGATATGTGTCAAAGTCGACTTCCTGAAGAATATCACTGCAGAAACTCGTTTGGGCCGAATAGCCAATACATAGGTACTTGAATTTAGCTCAAATTGGAATGCTTTGGCAACGTAACCATGTAGATCACGATAAGAAAGGATGGCGAGTGTGACTGGAGTGGTCTGTAGGCGCTTGTCCCAAGGGCCAGGGGTCCTGGGATATATGTGAACTATCTTTCGGATAACAAGGCATATGGGCCAAGCTGTGGCGTCTAGCCGTTTGAATGGCATGTATATATCAAGTAAAATGGGAGCCCAGTCAATAAAATACGGTCTTGCCACGTTGGCGGAAGAAGGAGACGCATCAATTGGTGTCGGACGCGAGGACCACATTAATCCAATCGAATACACGCGCAGGTAGACTCCGTACATGCGGTCAACAAGCCACAAAGGATAGATGGATCGCAAATGATCACTTCTGGGTTGCGTCATGCTAGAGACATTTGCTTGTAGCCGATTAACAAAGAACCCACCAGGTGGACAAAGGTAGAACAATCCCTTTGCACCAGGATTAACAAAGGAGGTGCGCGAGAAATGCAGGCTGGGCGATTGTGTTGAAGGCTGCTAAAATCGAGCGACGACTGGTGAGCAGGAATCACGAGTCGTATCGAGTTTTCAGGCGATCGCAATCTCGACCGGCGACCTGCTCCGGCCTGCTCCGGAAATCCCGTCCGGTCGGCCCCACTCAACCCCGAGACATGACCGGAAGCCACACTCGAACCGTAAGCCCTGCCACATCTGCGAAATTTCACGCCAAAGGACCAGTGGAATTACCTGCGGGGTCGTGCTGGATGGTCGCACCATTTAGGGATCAGTGACCAGCTGCCGATTCTAGCGCTCAAAACGTCAGTTGGTGCCTGAGCGGCTGCTGTGACGCCGCGCCGCTGTGCCGCCCCGGCGGTGACTCCCGCCCCGCGAGCAGTGTTGTGACGCTGCTACTACTGCACCCGCGATACATCAATGGCTTTCAGGACCGTCCTAGCTAAAACTTTGACAGATGGTTGAGTCGATTCCTATGAGATTGACGTCGGTTTCTTTCGAAAGGATTTCTATCCTTCCCATTGAAGTGCGGATCCCATCTCTGCATCATTGATCATCTATTAGCAGTTTTTATTTTTATTTTGTGACTTGCCCATCTCGAAAACTTCAAGTGCAGGGTGGAGGCTTCGCAGACATCTCCGAAATACAACTTGGAACAAAAGGACGTGATACCTTCTCCGCGACACTGAAAGCGCATCGCCTAACCGTGGCGGGTCTTCAAGCCAACCACTAGTTGATTGAAACTGGCACAAAACCATGCCATAGCCATGACCAAGACAGGCCAGTACTGAATATCCTAATATGACAGCGGCAATCACTGCAACAGCGCGAAACAAGACTACTGCAAGGCATTTTCATCGTTCGTGTGCGCAGTGGGAGGTGAGGGTATCGCCGGCCTGAGATGGTCACTGCTGTCCTTGTCCAATGTCCATGATCAGCACTCACAGCGCTGTCATTGCCGTCGTTGTCGCGGCATTAAACCACCACTGACACCGCACTGACCAAGCCGAATACGTCGCGCACTCTTGATTCGAGGCCCAAAACGTCGAAGACTTGTTTAGTATGCGTTTGGGCGGTCCCAAGAATTCGAGAGTCATTGGACGAATGGCGAATTGCCCCAGCCGGTTGACCAATGCTTGTCCATGTCTATGTTCTCACTTGCGTCCCTGGCCGTGACATGGAGCATAGGGGATCTTAAACCTCATCGTCGCTGAGCGTGGGCTTCTGGATAATCGCCGTGTCATCGATGTCTTTCACTCAGCATCTCGCGCAGCCTTCTAGACATTACGCCGTTATTTTTGATGCCGCACACGGTGCCACAGCTCATGGGCTGTTATGTTTCGGGATGACTGTTAGGATCTTTGATAATATCGACAGCCCGCAACATGTAACCATTGGCATGAGAATTGTGCCGGTGATTGGGGTTCGAAGTCTCTTGAAACCCCAAAATAGGGTCGACGAGGGCCAGTTGCAATTACCTGTGAAGTTGAGAGCATCAAAGAAAAGCCGCGATTTGGAACTATTCAAAGGAGAGACAAGGGAACACGTCCTCATGAATAGCGTTGGTTCCTTCGGCTCTTGTCGACCCCTCAGTCACAAGGCTCAATCTCCAGATGCTGATCATATTCCCGAAACACAGACGCCATCACCCGGAAACCTGCAGTTGAAACTCATTTTTTCTGCTGTTAAACTACTGCAATTATTAACAAGGCTGAAATGAAAATTTTATTCTTTTGACAAATTTCAATTGGATGCGTGGAGGTACTTAAAGGAGATACGCCTCTGAAGAGGCCCTGCTGCAATGGCACCCCAAAATCCGTCTGGCGGAGCCAAAGCATACACTGGCATACTGAAAGATTGAGGAAGCTCTGAGTTAAAGATAAATGGACATTCCTGACAGAAAGTACAAGAGTGGTTTCGGTGTTGAACAGGGAATCTTAGGATGAAGTCCCGGCACTTGACTGGGCCCTCGAGGTTCACGCTACCAACTTGACACCTTCATACTGACTGAGTACATTCAGCATGGAAAGTCTGACGCACCTATCGATACAGAGAATCAGAAGCCTGGTGACAGTCTAGCCTGACGATGGTTCATTCACAAATAAGACAAGGCGGCTTTCGCATCATCTGCATAATCTACGCATCAAGTGTCTTGAAATTCCAGTTAAAACCTTGAGGACAGAAGCGTGTGTATAGCCTTTCAACGATCCTTCTCCTTACCTCCCTCACTTATATCTTCAAGAATAATGCAAAAAGGCAGAACCACTTTGAAAATATCCCAAACCTTCACGTCAAAATGCTACTAAACTTTATCCCTTGCCTTACCGCCTGTAGTTAAACGCACGATTTTTGATCTCGGCCGCGTCTTTCAATCTCCAAGCGAACCAAGATCGTGTCGAGCCCGGGGTCTCGAACAAGGCCTTCTCGAGGTAATTCAGGACCGCACTAGTACTCGTCGACCGCCTTCGAGCAGCCCCAGAGGTCGCAGAATGTCCCAAACGCAACGAGGCCGCCAAAGGCCTGCGATGTCTGTATTACATGACGATGATAATCGCCCATATCCGTCGCGTCTTCATTCTGTCATCATGGTATGCCTGCGGTCGGCGAATATAGCCTCTGATGCCACAAGTATTCGAGTTTGAAGCAGCTGTGCCTTTCATCGAGCTTTGTTTGCACATCTACAGCCATAGCATCCGGATCAGCCTGGAGGTGCGCCGCAAAATAGTCATCAGGAGTAAGGACCCTCAAATGTACCACACAACTTCGGAGGACTCGTGGGCAACGGAGAACGGAGAAGACAGCTCCCTATTTGCATCTACGAGACGGAATACGCAAATATCTAGGAGTCTCGTTAAACAGTGGAAATGATCCAAGCTGGTTTGGACTTTCCTGGGTTCAACTTTGGGAAAACGTCATGGCAAGCCTTGATAGTCTCAACCACGCACTCTCTGGATTTTACAGACCGTCTTCTGAAAAGTAGACCATCACCCCAACGGCCCGACCAGGCCAGATTCCCTATTCAATTCGCATCACGGTCCGAACAAACCGCACTTCTTGGAGCTTTTCGGTTCACCATGTCGATGCCGTCAGAGGCGTCCCAACCGCCTCGGAGCTTGAAACGGAGAGCAGAGATTGGGCCGCTAGTCCCACCACATGGTATGTCGTGAATAAAACTATCGACTTGTCTCAATTGCATCTCCAGTCTTGTCGCAGGAAATTCACTTGGGTTAGAAAGCGACTGGATCTCGGACGATTCCTTTTGTCGTAAGATGAAGCCAGATACATGATGACTCGTTCGAGCAGAATATAAAGCTTGTGGAGAATATCTATCAGAGTTTGAGGCTGATATTTGGAGTTGCAAAGGCTCTGAAGTGGAGGGATGCCGATCAACATTTAAGTCGACGCTTTCGATGAACATGGTGATGCGGACACTACTGGTTCCCTGGGAATATCCGCGCAAGTTGGAGGCACCGGGCATAGGCCTGATTTGTGGGCAGGTTGATTTAGAAGGAGACTCGACTGCGAAATGGGCGCACCATAAATAACGGGCTGCGAAGTGGGTGCAATGGTGCCGGATAAATGGAAGGGTGCAAGTTGGCGTTTTCCTGATACGGCAGCTGAGGCTATTGACCCCTGCGCTCCGATTGAATAGGACGGCGTGTACGAAGTTGCACCAAGGCTCACACAATAATGCACTGGCTTTTGCGGTTCTTCACATTATACTCGTGGACCGAAGAGACGTCAACAGGCGAACCCCCCATTCGGCGAGAACGGGCAGACATCTGCAGGCCGAGGGCGTCAATGGAAGGCAAGGCATCCTGGAGTCTAGAGAAGCTGAGATGTCCGAGGAAAACACCGCAAGCATGCACATGAAACCACGGAGAAAAGGTGGACACAGGTCTGTTTTCCAGCATGAAAACCCATTGCTCGGATGTCGCCCTCGTTGTCAAGCTTCCGCAAGATGTTCTCCATACTTGACGTGATGCTGGGCCCGGCGCTCGTCAAATGAGTGTGGCCAGAGGGAGCAAGGCTGACGTCGGTGCGGACGGCCAGGGTATGTCGGTTCGCTGGGTCAGCCGGAGGTAGGCTAGCACCGGCGTAACTATCGAGGGACTCGAAAGGACGGTTGGGGTCGGCGGCAGCAGCACCAAATGCTTGGGCCCTGATCTGATGGTTCAGCTGTTCTACAAGGCGTCAGACGAGAGGGCATGGGAGGCAGAGACGAGCACGAGTAGTGTCGGGTGTTTCTGCGGGGGTCAGTGTACTAACCTGACAAATTTGAAATGCCTTTGAACTCGGATTGAGGAGCAACTGGAAAATCGAACGGGTGGACGTCAGTGTTGTGTTGTCTGCGAGCACGGTCTGGCATGTTCGGTTATCGAGATGGGAATGCCGTCAGTGACTGTTGTGGGGACGTGATTGGGGTGTGCGGGATGGTACCATCCACTTGGGATGGTACGCATGATGGTACGGCTTCCGGATTGGCTGCAGCGCCACAGGGAGTGCGCATGCTTCAAGGGACCTTGACGTTAAGGGAGGAGAAAGCGTGAGGTGAGAACCTACTTGGGCATGTGCCTGGCTTTATTGGGAAAGATAGGAGAGATCGGCTCTCGCTTATCTTGGATACCACGTGGCTGCCAAAAAGATGCGATCTTGTACCTGCACAAAATACACAGAGCTTGCACCTGTGCACGGTTTTTGGTACTTGTACAGGTCGTCCACACTGCACAAGTACACAAAAACCAGCACTTTTACACTCCTGCACATGTCTGCTTTCTGAACGTCCTCGACCGACTCAACCGCGATTTCTTCGACGCAATCAATCCAATGCTGGTTCACGAGCTGATAGACTCTTCCTCTAGCCCAAACATCAATATTGGCCGGATGGACTGCAGCAATACGCCGCGATGCATCTCTTGGCGCCGCAATCGTTTTTCCGCGAGGCCACTCGAGCGACCCGAGCACCAAGGTAGACACCTTACGCTTTCCGCCCTCCCTGGCAGGCATTTTAGATTCCCCTGTCGCTTGCTGTCGGAATTATACTGACGCTGACTTGACGCAGATAAACGGTGATGCTGCCGCCCGCCTTCTCGACCCACGAACTCCAGCGATGATCCAGCCTCCACAAAAGGTCGATCCGTTGCCGACCGCAATGCCGAAAAGAAAAAGCCGGATATTACTGGATCACTTCACGACATGCCCTGCTCCAAATCGACCGAGCTACTCCCCGCCAACGAGCTCCAGATCGTCTCGCAGCTCATGCCGACCGAATCATCCACAGTACACACCACAATACACGCAGCTGTGCGACTGCTCGCGATGATCCCGCCCACAAAACCCCATCGGGCTGTCGTTGGCCCCAAACAAGGATAAAGAGCCTGCCCCCGGGTTCTTCCATGATCTTCGCCCCTGCTAAACGCAATCACCCAGAACCAGCGTATTGACGTCTGTCAACCTCACAACATGGTCAAGGGAGGTCAAATCGTCCGGAGGGTCGGGCCGAACTCGTGGGCAACAAGGCAAACGTTACCCACAGAAGGTGCTCCGACTGGGGTTGTTGAGGCGCCAATTACACCACTAACTGGGCACAACGTTTTGGACCGCAATTTGGAAACCGCCATCTCCGCTTGTCAACAATACCCCTTGCAGGCCGGAGGCCGCTACGCCCAAAGATGTCCGTCCGATCATCCGATGGTGCTGCCGCTAGATGGGACTAGCTATCAACACGCGAAGAAGCACATGACCATCGTCCTAGAGCTGGAGAGTGGGATCAGTAGAATACCAAGGGCGTAGGGACGAGAAGCATACAGATGGCTTTCGGGCGGTTGGCATTTTCGGTCTGTTCATAGAATCACAGATGAAGAGCTGTTCCTTCGACCGATTCTTTGCCAGTCTTGCCAGCTAGTCGAGAGCTTGGCCGCGGGAGTCAACCGTTCGCGATGCTAGCCTCTCTATGCTAGGTTGGTACCCTGTTGGACCTGCCTCTCGTTGCCGAAGGCCAGGAATTTCAGAGACGTGCCGTTTGATCCAGTGCATTATCGGGGAACCTTCACCTGGGGCAGTCAAGAGGACCGGTCCGCTTTGTGTGTATTGACAATTTGCAGGGGGTCTGTTACGCTTGGAAGGCTTGTAGTTGTCCAACATCTCTTGGCGTCACCTCTCAAGAATAGACGCCCCAGCCCATTTGCCTGTTTCCGCCTGAACATGAAATCTCCACTGCCGAAGGCTATGGGTCCAATCTAGACACAGCTACGAATGTTGTTCAAGACGTGCTGTGTTGTCGCGACCGATTCTAGCTGAAATGATATCCCAAGACTTCGGTCCAGGGTGTATCCAGCCTCAACACAAGAAATTTCGAGGACAGAATGCGTGCTACGCCGAAATGGCATGGCCCTGTGAATAAGAATAATGATGGCATACGGTCTCAGCGACTGGGTGTGCGGTGCTGCAAATGGGACCAGAAATCCAAGAACGAATGCGTCAACGCCAAAGACCAACCTTCGCGGCTAACTCCCTTAGAATCTCCATTTACATTGCATTGGAGGAGAGGCTTCACCATTTGAGTCGCTATTCTACAAGGAAAAGAAGGCGACGAGGCGCAATGCCAGATACGGGAGACGGTGTCCAACTGAGAAGACGATATATTTCCCAGACAGATTTCAGAGGTCCAGCTCTTTATACTGGTCAAGACCATCTCATAATCGTCTTAGAATATGCTGAAATACATGATGTACTTAGAACGCTAGGAGCAGCAAGGCGGCAAATTAAGATTACAAGGGCAGCATTCAGGGCTTCGGCGCGGCACAAGCACTTTTCAGGAGAGTGCATCTGCTTGGTCCTAGGAATTTTGTGTGTTGGCGCATTACTCTGCAGACTGGGAGGTGTAGCCTTCCTTTCTTCCCTTCTAACTTTTTTCTTCGCAGTTTACCGCCTAGAGGCATACCTTATTAACTGCTATATAACTCTCACAGGGAAATATTTAAGGGCTAGGATAGCTTATAGAGAAACCTCTATAGCTACTTAAGGAGGTATATAAAAAGAATATAAATCGCTAAAGAGTAAATATCTCCTTCTTTATATTACTATAACTTATTATACTAAAATACTAAAATAATACTATATTTACTACTTCTATAACTACTTTAAGAGTAGTAATAGCTTTATTTAGTTTATTAAAAAAAAAGAGTATAATATTTATAAGTTTTAAAATAAATATTTTTTCTCTTAGAATTATAATAAATTTAAAGAAATATTATTTTTCTATTACTTATTAATATATATTATCCTTTATTAATATAGCTATAATAATCTATTTCTTTTTAAAATATTTAATAAATTTAAAAATATTACTAAAGTATTTAAAAATAATAAAATAACTAATAACTAATATTATAAAGTAAACTAATTAAACTATTTAAAATAAGAGAGCTTATTAATAGAACTTAAAGTAGTACTATAGTTTAATAGAGTAGTAGTTAATAAAAGTAGTTTACTAGATATATAGGGGGTAGTTAGAGTAAGGGGGACCTCTTATATATCCCTAGTTATATAAAAATTTATAAACGAATTCTTTATAAAATAGGTATAGCCTTTCTTAGGCCTAACTATAAAGAGTGATCTAAGACATGGCTTTAAGGTTGCGTTTGACGAAGGCGGTTAGAATACTTTGCGAAGACTCTGTTATAGTCACGAAACTTAGACGATATTTTGTAGTTAAATAGCATGATGAGAAGTGAAATCCAGATTAGCATGAGATGCAGGACCCAACAGAGGTCATAATGAACGCGTGGCTCATCTATAATGGAGATTCCGATCATTCCGGATGGCCTGGAGTTATTCACGTCTCAATGCAATATGAACCGTCTCAGCATGAGAACTCGTAAATACGAAAAGGGTATCATCAGGTTCGGTAGATATCAAGCCGCTATACCAAGGGCCACAACGTTGGAAATGGCAGTATATCGTGACTTGAATACATGTGTCTCTCGCATGCTACGTCAAAAACCAACAGAGGCAATTAAAACAAGAGGAAGGGTTTATGTTGAAAGCGAAAAGGCGACTTTCAGCCCTGTGGTGGCCCGTGTTGCGAACTTGAAAGACAGCCAGAACCAGAGAGAACCCATGGCCATTAGATTACCATCCCACAAGACCATTCGTTGGACGCGACATTCTGCGTAAAGCCGCCGAGGGGAAACGAGAATAGTGTTCCGGTCTATCATCGCACCCACATCATGCTTTCCGAAAGATCAAGCCCTCGTTGGAATACGCTGCCTCTTCGGTTTCAAGCTGGAGACAATCAAACATCCTCAAACGCAAAGTTGAACTCCTCCATTCCAGCCACAGAAGCGCCAAGCCTTGAAACATGGACTCAGTGAAGGTCCCCAGCTCTGAATCCCAGATTTGACGCTAGTGGCTGCAGACTTTGTTGGGGATGATGGTAAACGCCATCACCTACCTCAAGCACACGCACCGACGTCACTCGTCATGGGCATGAGGCAAGCCATGGCCAGGACAAGCTAACAGAGTTCTCGAAGAGTGTTGTAACTGACGTGTCTGTTTCGTCCGAAACAAGTTCGATTCAACCAAGAAATGAAGAACTCTATGCCCCAATCATTTCGCTGCAAAAGGCCCGAAGTGCCCAACCCAAGCTCCATAGGAGACCGACAATAGAATAACCACAAGAGCGTCAGTATCATCACCAAAGAGATATAGAGATTGTTTCAAGACGCTGCTGAATGATTTTGGTGGCTTCTTATGCTTCAGCATCACACTTGTCAATCGTGGTGATAAAGCTATCTTCCTCGATGCGGAGTCCGACGGATTTCAACGCGCTGGGCGCCAAAGGAGACGATTAAAGTGTTTGAAGCATTCGTTCATGCCATTCCAACAGGCGAAAGAATGAGATCAGTCAACAATTAGCAGAGAGAAAATGTCCCTAGGAACAGGACCAAGATTGGCGTGACAGCAGAAAGCGCCCAACGGCATCTTTCCAGAGGAATCAACAACACCGCAAAGTAGACTGTCAGCTTTTGAAGAGTGCTTCTGGATAGTAGGACATGGAAATCCGACGCGAGAGTTGGAGCAATTGCCGCAGAACATGATGAGCGCCTGATCCTTCCAACTTGCGATCGCGAGATTCTGGACGTGGAGTTGCGGTGGCGCACATGCACGTGAAATTACGAAGGGTGTTCTGGGGTCTTCTGCTGAACATGGGGCGGGAAGATTATGTGTGAGGGAGTTCGATGGTAATCAAGGCATGTAGGGTATTTGCAGCGGTGCCGATGTCGATGTTGCTGCAACCTGGATGGGAATGGGGAGGCTGAGGCCTGCTTGGCTCTTAAATGGATCGGAAACACTCAAAACCCTCTCGAGGTACATAGCAATATCCTATTGAAGTGGCAGGCGGTGCTTAACACGGGATAAGTCCTCCAAACATTGCCAAAGAGTCACTGACGTGTTGATGCCAATGGGCCACCAACACCAACCCCAATGGCGTCTTGGTTTCCCTCAAAGAACATGATTCAAACGCACTACTATCGCAGTACAGTGCAATGAAAAGAGGCGTTTGGACCAGTATGTGATGCACTGATAATGCTATCAGACAAGTTCATGGGACAAGCTTATCGAACAATTTCAACGAGACTAATCTTGACAGAAAGGGACTTGAGGCAGAATAAATGATCAGATTACCAGTCGATCCCCAGAGACAGTCTCTGTTCTATATCTAATCCTAAATATGCTGCTGGTGGTCGTGACAGTCCTAGAACTGTCAGTCTCAATAGTTGATGGTGTCGAACGCATTCAGAAGCAATTGCGGAGCGGTCCAACTCGCCTGCTGCTTTTCGAAGTCATATCCTTCGCGGCAGTAGTGGGGCAGAGAAGGTCAACTTTGAGAGACACCCGAGGCTTCTGGACCAACTGGTGTGGTGATAGTTGCCTGTAGGACAAGAGGTAGGGAAAGCGTGGCGTTATCCCTGAAGTCTGGGAGAGATTTGAATCTTGACGCCATCAAAGCAGCATTTCGGGCGCACCCCGAATAGCTGCGTCCGAACACATGCGCCCGAACACCTGCGTCTGAACAAATGGCAAAAGCGGGATAATATGCCGACCGGGTGTTATAATGGCCCACGCTTGTGGCACAGTGGCTTGTTATTGATTGTCCCAGCCACCGTTCCTCGTGGAGAAACACGCTCAACAAAGCGAAGATATTCACACTTTCTGCCCGACCATTACGCTGAACCGAGTTACCACCGCCGGTGTTCTCCAACAGAAGTCTGCTGTCGGCAGCCAGGTCTGAATGACTCTGTACTGTGTCCAAGCCGCCGACAGCGGGCGTAAGTTTGCTTCGCTGTCATCTCTACTTCCCTGGACTCAAAACTGCCTGCCAGATTAAGGCTCAACTTTTGTTCACGTCGTGTCATCCTTTCACGCCGACGCTGACTATACGTGGCATACCTTGCCATACTGCTTGGCCAGACTGACCTTCAAGAAAGCAGCTCAAAATAGAGTCGAAGCCGAGGCCGAACGTGAAGTCGAATCTCATGCTTTACACTGAATAGGAGACAAGCATCTCCATCCACGCCGTGGTCGCGGAAACCCATCTGATTCGGCAAGTTTGTCGTTACGCTGTTCCTGATCCCACCGCAACGACGGTCCATATGCACCCGTGTGCTTTGGTTCAGCGTGTCGGAGGTGCTCGTCCTAGAACAGGAAGTACTGACGGATATATTCTTCGCCTTCATGGGCAACTTGCGAGGCATTCAAAATGGGTGTTCATCATGGCGAAGATGCAATACACAGACCAAAGGCCATCTGGCTTTTGTCTGACACCGTCTCATGAACCGGGGTCACCAGCGCGATGCGATGGAAAAGCATGTCAGACATCCCTTATACATGTACCTTTGAGCCCAGGGGCAAAGAGACAAATTTCCAGATGGCTTTCATGAAATTCATCGCTTGCAGGGCTTTCCCCTCCGTATCTCAGGAACGCGAAAGCGTCACGGAGACTGAAGCAGTCTCAGCCAACTTCTTCCATTGTAACCCTTTTGTAACCTCAGTATTGACCGCAGCTTTGGCCGCCAGGATGGCCTTCCCATGTGTCACGCTTTTCTCCTTGCCGGCTGCCGCAGTAACACCAACTTGGACAACGCGGAGACCCCAAGCGGCGCCGATGACTTGACGCATTACGATGAGTGCTTCCCGTCAGGGGCATGTGTGGTCTCAGGCCCAGCGGAAGGTCATGACTTCTTATTCATTCTCCATAGAAGGATACGTTACACGTAAGCTACCAGAAAAGGTCTGACATACAGCCCTAAGTTGCCATAAAGTTCCATAGAAGCAGCGCTCGTCATGTGAGACGGCACAGATGCCAGCAGGGGAGTTGCGTTCCGAGCAGTGAAGAACGTTATAGATCTCTACACGAGCTGCTGAAACCCCTAATGGTTTACCTTGGGTATGATGCATGCGCGTTTGTTTCTTGTGGACTTGATGATGGCGTTGTAGTCTACGTACGGAAGAGTATCCACAATCATTACGGTCCCGACCTGGCGTGATTTGATGCACTTATACACAGCCCTCTGGGCCACCTGTTTCAGTAAGGAAACAGAACGGTCGGGTAGCAGAAGCCATTAAGCGACGGGAAAGGGTGCGCATATTGGAGGGCGTTAGTCTTATTTCATCTCTTGTTTGCCATGTAGTTTTGATTGCGCCTATTCATCCTCTCCCTAAATAATCGCTTACCGGATCTTTAGCATCAAGGTGATGCTGTACTGGGCACACCTGTCGGCCGTTTTCCTTTCAAAATCTATTTAAAGTCACAAATATCATGTGTAACTAGCGTTTATGGAGTGGCCTAACCTGCTTCTAGACAGCATGTGCGTCCAAGGATCTTTACCGCTTGGAGCCCTCGCCATTCCCCGCCTCGAACGAATCCAACGGCAATGTGCATGAAGACCTAGAGGCTTCCTCCCCAGTCGTCAGTCATGGGAGGCTGGCTCGTACATAATAACCAACTGTCCGCATCGCCGGGGATGAAACTCCATCCCGGCGAGCCGAGTTAACTTCGCTGAGACAGCGTGAATATGAGCCATAAAGATTCCAAAATGCTGTGATATTGACGCCAGATTCTTTGCAATTGAACCAAGCAAACATGAATTCCAGAATGTACGAGCAGCCGATACCAGCAAGGCTTTTGCAAGTGCCAAAACCATGACGCTTTGGATACACAAGGCTAGGTCCATTAGTCTCCTCAAGCAGCTCCTTCAGGTTGTGATGCCGGCTCGGAGGCCATGCCCTTCGTTGGCAAGTCGCATCGGATCTTCCATTAGTAACTTTGGTGTCGTCGGGCAGATCATAAACTCCGTAGCATAGCCATTTCTTGTCTCGGTGATCAGAGTGATCTGCTCTATTGACTGATCTTAAGGCTGTCTGGCCGCCATCTCCTCTTCGAATAAGCTGTTCACCCGGCAAGACCAAATCCCAACGTTTGTCATGGTGGGTTCCATACTAGAAGTTCACATCATCGCGAAGGTTCTCGAACGTGTTGAGTCTAACCTCAACACTCTGAACCAGTTCATTCCCATTGGAAGAACAATCTTCAGCTACCCACGCACAGCCGACACTCGATCCTGCCCAAATGGATTGATAGTTGAATAATGAAGACTCGCCTGCCGGACTCAGGGATGCAGTCATAACTGTCGCGGTTTTCGCCTGTCTGCTTGAAGCCCTAGAGGGTGAGAGTGACGAAGCACCCCCCCTCCCCCCCACGCTCATCGTGTGGTCTTATATCATACAGTACCGGTTTATAGAGAAGCATCTAGAAGATGAGCCTTATGATCTCAGGCTATTAAGTGATCAGGACCTAAACGGATTTTTGAGGAGCACTTGCAACAAGGGGCACGAGACTAAGCGCCTGGGAAACACCAAAAGGCACCTTCGAGACATCAAGGTCAAGTCCGATTCCAAGCCTTGGCCCTTGAAGGACAAGGTAGAACCACAGTATGGCATGATTCTGCTCCAGTAGCAGATCTTGCTCATCGGCGTCGCTTCCGCTAAGTGCCAGCG
Source organism: Colletotrichum sp. SAR 10_71 (assembly GCA_025327135.1). Classification (NCBI taxonomy): domain Eukaryota; kingdom Fungi; phylum Ascomycota; class Sordariomycetes; order Glomerellales; family Glomerellaceae; genus Colletotrichum; species Colletotrichum sp. SAR 10_71. The sequence goes on along the minus strand of JAKMWS010000288.1, from coordinate 32,584 downwards.
GGAACCCATGCGCACATCATGTGTCTTGCGACATGGCAGAAAAGCTCCCACCATGACCGGATGCGTAATCGAAGAAGCTCATCTGGGACGTGACCGACTCATTGAAAGCAGAGGATTGTGCGCTTCAGAATGAAAACTATTGATTGCTGTATGCACCAATTGGCAGTCCAGAAGAAAATGAATGAGGGAGAGAATGAATCAAATTAGTATATCTTTGGAAGCCTCTCTGCCTCAGCTAATGTTATGATGCTGGGGCGGGTAAAACCAACTTTCCCTCAATTAGCAAGATCCAGATCCATGTGAGAGTCGCAGTCCGAAACCACCACGAAGTGACATTCCGCTCTGGACACCGTTTGCATGTTTCCCCTTGGCGTGTTTACAGCCAATTCATCATCGGAGTTTACTTTGCACTTCATCACTTCCTCCGTCTTCGAAAAGTCACGTCTATTGCAATATCTACACTTCTCATAGACGGTCCAAAGAATAAATCAAGGGTGAGATTCCCCAGCAACACTTTAATCACAACCAAAGGACGACGGTAAAGAGCGTTGTGGAGTTCATGCTGTCCTCACGTCCCGATAATGAACTGCGTTCGACGAAGGCCGTTGCAACCCAGAGAACAAAATTGCGCACCCAACGTCTTGAGAATGATGTCGTCGCGGAATATACTTCACTTAGAACTGACCGCGTTGTACAGAGTCTGGCTCATTCATCTTACCTTTTACCCAGCGTCTTTGTTTGGGAAAGATTTGCCATATTCGAACTCCAGTCCCAACGAAGCAAATCGAGGCCATCGACAACTCGAGCCGCCACGAAGCGTTTGTAGCTACGCTACCCAGTGATCTGAGGTGACCCAGACGACTGGAGACAACTTCCATTGCGGTAATAGATCAGCTTCAGCTTGCATAACGACAATACGACCAGACTTACACCGATGGTTGCTATCCCTTGGTAATCACCAAGTTGTATCACTCGCGGCGATCGACAAAGCAGATGACGTTGCCAATCAGCATGTCTTAATAGAAGACGGAAGATGAAAACAGAGAAGGAGAATGATTCAATTGTCTACACGGACGCCACAAGACTGGCTCTTTCCTGAGAAGCTCCCTAACCTCACGTCCAACTGAAGTCCAACGCCACTCAGAAGAATAACGAAACAAATCCATGGTGGCAGCCTCCTCCAAGACTTTGGAACGTTTGCAATTGATGGGAGACAACCTAGGCGGCGGCATGAAATGCACAGATGTGTCAAGCCAGCCGTATCGGAGGACGTGGCCGGGGTTCTGGGACACGATTCACTCATCCCTCCCGGAATCGGTTGCTCAAGTCATCTTAATTCTCACATCCCAAAGAATAAGATTGACGGGCAGCAGTTGTCCCTCAATATGAGAACGAAGGAAAGTTTTCAACTAAACTATTGGACGTGGGGATGAGATTTATTGATGCAGTGCCAAAAGCTTCGCTCATGTCGAGTTTTGTAGATGCAATTCCCCGCTTGGTACTTATGTTTGATTGGTATGATGTATGCAGGAGTTTTTGGACGAGAGAGTGGGAGGCTTTTGAGAGATTGAAGCCTTCGCAAGGGGGCTTTGCAAGAGTGGATGATTTCATGAGAGTGGGAGTTTTCATAAGAGTGGGATTTATTGAGTGATAACCCTTGAAGTTTTGAGTGAGAGGGGCTTTCCAGTCAATAACGCAGTGAGAGCTTTCAGTGAGTGAGACAGTGAGACAGTGAGTGAGTGAGTGAGTGAGTGAGTGAGTGAGTGAGTGAGAGGCCAAAAGCTTATATCAGAGTGGGAGCTCTTATAGACCATTGGCAAAAGACCGGAATCTTGGTTATCCCGAGAAAGTCGCTGCAAACTTTTGTCGGCAGACGAAATCTCAACCCACATCTCTGTTTTCACACTGGACAAGAACTCTTATACGTGACTAGCGCCTTTCAACAAGAACGACCGCATGATTTTCGGCAACAAGGACAGTATGTAAGCTTGAAGGACGACCACGACGGTCCCAAAACTGTGACTATGAGCACTCTAAACCAACCGAAGCTGCAAGCGACGCACAGGTAGAGGGCTACTGAGGATAGATATCTTTCCAATGATTCCTGTCGCTCATGATTGTACGACTTTCCAACTTTCCCAAGCTGTCTCCACCGCATGCTCAGTATCGGCTGTGAATACTACCCTTTTCTTGCGTCACACAGCTATTCGTCTTCAAAAACCAATCAATCTCTTATTATATGAGCCACAGGCTTGTGTGTCAATGTCGTGGCGTGTTCGATGGGGATCTCAGGGTACTGAAAATGCCGCGAGAGTTGACCAAATGACGCCAAAGGCAAAAAGCTTTTCAACGACAGCACCGGTATGAAGCACAACGGAACTGTTTGGACCTCTTGCTAGAGTGTTCCGAATGCCTGGGTTATTCAATTCCGACCAGGGAGCATGTATTATGCGATGAGGCGTCGGGCTATCACTGTTGCCTTCGACGGTGTTTCAGCAGACGGTGGCTACAACTCCTTCTAGCGAGCAGATGAAAACGGCCCCGGAACCCAGATATTTTGGCTTCTGCGAGACAGCGGATATTAACAATCCTTTCCCCGAAGATGAGTTCTGCGACACCAAAGTCCCATGAGAACTAGTCTCAAACCCCAACGTAAATTCTACTAATGTTTATGGCCTCTTCTTCCCTTGACCTTTACTTTTACAATTTGCCGCCCGTGGGCGCAATTTTTAACCGTCAGAGGCATACGGCAGCCGCATGGCAAAATGTATATGCCTAGCAAGCACTTCGTAAATCATGTCCTCGGCCCCCTGCCTTCTTGGCCGTTCAGACTTCTACCTCTTGCTTCATCGCGCTGGGTTTTGGCTTTGGAGTGAACGATCACTGTTCATGCGTCTGACGCACATGCGGTTTCAAGCAGCTTCAACTGTCCAGGGCCTGCATGAAGTTGTAGCAGGGTGATGCGGCCTAGTATAGATCATGTAAGCCGTCTGAATGGGGAGTAACTGCACTCGGCGTCGAGTTCACACACGAGGGGATTCCCCCGGGAATGAACTGGCATCCTAGCACTGGGATGTAGCAAGGCGATATCACGGTAGCTGTCGACTTCACTGAGACTACGACTAGTCAGGTGCCTGGAGATTTCATCTGGAGCCACCAGTATACCATCGACTGCTAAGGATGTCTGCACTAGCGTGACCGTATGTGGGTGAGCCGGCAGTAAGCCCGACGGCAGCAATAGAAATAAATCCGGAGAGTAAATATTAGAACGAAGGGAACCAGTGATTGTCAGTGCTGAGATGTGCTTTGGATTCAAAGAAGAGAGTCCTCATAATTAAAAAGTCCGCGGTTCTCATAGATAAGGAGTTGGGATTGCCTGCCTGGGGTAAAAAGTCGGTGACGTTGGCGATGGTCTGAGACTTTGGTTGCTTGATTGAGCGATCGAGAAAGATTGAAAGCTGACAAAACAGTTCAGGGCCAAAAGCGAGTTGAATGAAGACTCTCCGAAAATGGTGCATGGAGTGAACACCGGGGACAACAGAAATCAATTGGGACGCCATTAAATGGACATGAACTTTGACTGTAGATACAACGATACGGGGAGTACAAGTTTTTCACTCCTAACATAAAGAACATCAGAAGCGGATTGTCACAATATCACACCCAGCCCAGAAAAGCAGCAAATCATATTAGCATATTGGACAACTTGCTTCTGGTGACGGTCTGACTATTGTTAGTGCATTTCAGAATACTTTCGGTGATGAGAAGATGCATGATCTAATCAACGATGAAATCTTGGGTTTCATATTTCTTTCCCCACTGGCGATGTCGTTTCAGGCGATTTCGCCTTCTGAGATCGATGCTTGGGAATGATGACACGAGATATGAGAGAAGGCTGCAGCTTTAAAGACTTGGAACCAAATGAGATGCTATGGAGCACACTCAGACCGAAGACATCAGGACCAACCGGGTGGTGGATCAAGTTTGGGCAATCATTTTTCACATCAAGGCGTATTATCACGAGAGGACTGAGCCATCGCAGGCTCAAAATCTGCACATGAAGGAAAGCCAGTAGTGCCGTGGCAGTCTACATGTATTGTTGTCCGAATGGTTCAAACACCAGACAATTGATTGGAGTTTTAACAGGACTTATGGGCTGCTCATACATTCTGTCTTGAAAGCATTCCCGGTAGCCCATGATCGTTCGCATTGCTGAGTTTGTCAACGACGACAATCGAATGAAAACTTTTAGTTCCGATGTAAAAGTTTGAATTCTGAGAGACGGGCATGATTTCCCAAGCAAACCTGGTAAACGTGAATGCTGTGATCCAAGATCACGTTGCTTCAAAATGTAGTCGTTGCGGGGTCATTATGACAAGCGAGCCGGACGCGGGACTTCCTGGTTTGAGCTAGGAATCAAAGGCAAGAGGATATGAGAAAAGCTATACGCACCTCCCAGGAGTAGTAATCTAACCCTGAATCCTTCTTGTGGTGCAATTAGGATTCGAGGGATTGCCGGGCTAGACGCTTAACTTCATTTTGGCAACGGAAGCCCTCGCCATGATACATTTTCATATATATTCTCATTTGTACCCGCGCAATATCTCATCAACTTGCGTTTTTTGTGTGATTTGTTCGACAACCCTCCCGAACAACTCAAAGGACTGATGCGGCAATCATGCACACGATGGCATTATAAATACTCCACGCAGGAATAGCCACAGTCATGGATCGGTCGTCTGGTGGCGTTGGAAGCAAGCCATATTACACCAGGGTGTGACCAGAATCGGACTTCTGAGAGGTTGAACTTGATACCAGCTCGCAATCTTGCTCATTCAGTATGCCAGCGTACACGGAGTCCCAAACCGACAGACCGACAAGCGTGAGCTTGGAATCCAACCACTCACTGTCTTACGGCGGAATACGCCTGCTTGGAGAATGAGCGGGTTGAATTTCAGGGGAAACTTTTATCCTGCCAAAACAAGCGCCATACATTTGGCATGGACTGTGTCGTTTACTGACTGAGTGGGAAGACGGAACATGACGCGACTGCACGCTAGACTTCTTCCAGGCATAGAAAACGCTGGCCAACATCGATCTCAACACGGCATAACATCACCCCTTTGCCTTGAACGCCTCCTTAACACTTCAGTAACCCCCTATTAACACACCTAGGTTTTGCCAGCAAACTGGCCCTCGAGCATCGCGCTTTGAATTGAATGATAATGCTTTCTAAGGATTATATCACTACCATAAATTATAACATCGTGTCGGAGTAGGAAACCTTGGAAAAGGATGATCAGGTGCTGCGCTCATCCTCATGTATCCTTCTTACTGGGATACAAAGGCAGTTTCTGGCTCACTAACGGTATCCAGTTTCATATGGCAGTTTCTCTTCTTGTGGATCATGAGCATCTGGATTGCAAATGCTGTACCACAGTCCGTCTTCCAGCCAATGGCGTTTCTTTGAATGCGCGCATCTTGGAACAGTCCAGGGCCCGCTTACTTCGTATCTCTACCCCAATCACTTGATTTCCACCTTGTGGGCTGGGTTCCGAATGCCGTAACGGACGCCGGACGAGCCGTCACGAGTATGAACGGACTCTTTCATGACACTCTGCTCAATCCTGCAGGACTCTGAATCACTTCATATTCGACCAGGGAATTGCCATTTGAAGTGGTGTTTGACAGGGCATCGTATCGGGTGGGGTTAGACATTGCCGATGAATAATCGTGGTGGGGAGAAAGCGGCTGAACCGAATCTGTTGACAATGATTTGCTTTCGACGCTTGAGTACTTTAGCATTCTGTGCAACCTGGGTTTCGATTCAAACACAGGGGCAAATTGTGGTCAAACCAGAATGAAACTTCGCAGTCTTGTAGCTTTGCAGCACGTCATGCTACCGCCATAGAAGGAACAGAGGGCCGAAGAAGTAGTAAGTTAATAGACAAACGATCTCAACACAGTGTTTTATTTCAATGCTTATGGTATTGTGTCAGTATTCCACTGTACGACCCCCTCCTATGAAACTCTAATGAACGGCAACATGACTCCTGTGTCCTTTTCTCATTCTACTTGTGGACCAAAGATCTTTGTCCCAACTGCACTGCAACCCCAAAGTCGACGCATCCTTCGCCCGAAGTCCAAAGACGCTTGATTCCACAAGCCAGGTACTACATGCCATGACCGAGTCAGACGCAGCACGTCAAGCATTGGCCCATTTAGGATGTAGGCTATAGGGGTTCCATACCCCAAGGGTTTGCACAGGTAATTACAAATCCAATGAAGCCTGAAGAGATAGAGGCCTGCTCCATTGCAGTTAGCTTGGTGGAAATTATTCAAGAGGATCATGGGATACTGGTTCGAGACCAGCTGCGAAAGTTCGCACCGTAACGGCGCGGGAGGCAAGGATCCAACCAGTCAACAATGACAAAGCTTGGAAACGCCACAAAGACATGGGCACCGGACAGGTTGCTGAAGATGATCCATTCAGCTGCCATGGCCGCGGAACGAAGTAGCCACGCGAGGGAGGTTTAGTCACTTCGACGCGTGGGTAAGGGTGCTTGGGATGTGGTTGGGGAGCTGAACACGGTCGAGGTCAGAAGCAACGCTTCCAATCGCGAGACCACGGAGCAACTTACATTGTGCCTAATCAACAGTCGTTTAGGCTTGACATGTATTCTACGTTATACCGACCTTTCTTGATTAAATGTGCCATCTTTCCTGTCCCATTCTTGGTTATCCTTGACTTTCCAGTAATTCCACACAGCTTTCATGCTTCGCGAAATGGTCATGATTGTTCAACGGCCATCACACATCTCCAGCAAATGAAAATTATCACGAGTCTTGTCCGTGGTGGTGTATGATAGAAATCAGTTGTAAATCAGTGATACACCCCCCTGGATTGACCAAATGCTGCAACGAGAACGGCCGAACCTGGCTCAGTCCTCATTTTCATGTCCGTGAGAATTGAGGTCGCATCGCCAAAGACTTTGCAGCATTGTTTGGCAATTGAGCATGGTGGCGTAGGTCTCGGGGAGGGTGATGCAGAGCCCCCCAGTTGTGTTGCTTACTCTTCTTCTGCCTAACTCACCTAAGATTATGTGTTCAGGGGGCCTGTACAACCTGGCGTGTCTTTATTTAGACTGAGAATAGGTCGAAAGTTATCGAAGCATGGGCTACCGTTGGCCCGAGATGTCCCTGATGGCGTTTCGGAAGGCAAGGCTCCTGATTGTGCCAGCTATGACCGGTCTTTTGAAGAGTTTATTAAGGTATGTCGGCAAGATTACCCATGAGTAAAAATGCATGGTGTTGCATGGTGTGACTTTGACAGCGTTGTGCATTTTGTCTGACTTGGATAGTATGTTATTCATTCACGGCCTGTCCAGCTATTCGAGCTCGAGTGACATGCTGGCCTTCCCACTGGAATTGACCTGCTCATTGAGTTTATTTGCGGAATTCGTCATGCTGGGTCAATAGGAATCTTGCAAGGCATAATGACACTACTGCGCAAAGCCTACAGGCCTTTGTTGCCTTGTACCTTCACGTTGGGGCAAATGATAATCGCAGCGGTGACGGTGACAGTTACTGCACCTGTATATCTACCAAATTGGTTGATATGGATGATGGTATCTCACTTCTGCGGTCGAGCTTAACTACCTGAGGGTACTGTCTCAACATAATCCGCCATTTCTCACCGGACTGCCACCTCCTTGTGACTCTGATGACTTTGGATCTTTACTTGCTTTCTCTACACATTATTGCTCCGACCGCGGAGTCTTCGAATCCATTGCTCTCGGCTCCGTAGCTTACGATGAGACTATTGCAAGAACATATTCCGAGAAGAGGGATTGATCACTATGACCTTACTTCAGCTTTGGGGGAATGCCAGGACGACCTGCACAGTTTCCTCTGAAGCTTTGGTCGATATCGTTGGTGTGATGGCTGTATGGTGTCAGCAGATGCGAAGTGAGTGGTTTTATACTATCTTTAATAAAACCGCCCTGAATGTAAATTCCTAATGTGAAATGGCATATGGGCCACTATTTGCTGAACCATAGATTGGCGCGGCGTGGTGGGAATCCAGTGCAGCTCTGCTGTGTCACGCGCCTGAGAGGTATGTATCTTTTCAGATGTGGTTATGTGTTTGTTGTGCGAGGGAGTCAGGTACGTCCTCCACAAGCTTCCACTTGAGTTACTGTGAGCTTTTGCAGGTGCGGATGGGGCCCTTACCTTGTATTATGGCAGTGTGGCAGGAGATGTCAAAAGCTCCTGGTAGAAGTAGGAGCTTTTGAGATAAGGCACGTACCTCTACGTCCCTGCTCCCCATCCTCCAAGCCAACAAGGTGAGTTTGCCGTCCATGACACAATGGCTGCTACCTTCCAGGTGGATTTTGGGTCAGACGGGCAAGATGGGAAGGAGCACCTCCACCAAAAGGTACAGTGTAGCAAGACGTGGGTACCTCTCTAACTAGACAGGTTGCTAAGACGTCGTCCCTTCCTATGCAGCTGCATGGCCCCTCGGTTCCTCGTGGTTTCCAATTGTTATCCGGGAATTTCATCGCAGACCCCCAGACGCCCACTGCGACTTCCTGGCAGCCGTGCCTGCGGGTTGGTGACGGCTGCCCTCCCATGCGCAATTCTGGCCGCGCCTGCCCAGTTGCGGCTGCTCAACCATCTGCGCCTGCCTTTGTCACAGAGGGATGTTGCGGGGGGCGGGCCGGGGGTGCGCAATGAGATCCCCCTTCTTCTCCCAATCCACGTCGTGTGGTCCATATTTCCCCATCCTCAACTTCGCATCTTCTAACGACCTCGTTTGCACACTTTATTCAGCTTTGATCACTACTGTTGGTGGTTATGGGTGCCCGTCAACTTCGAATTTCTGTCCTTCATTTTCAACCAGTCCTCTCCTCGTCGAGAATGCTCCGCTTCAAAGACCAGCCAACTTTGGAGCGGTTCCAAGACGCTCTTCTCCATGCCTTGTGGGAGCAATTGAACGAGACCAAGTGGGAGAAGATCAAGGAGAGAGGCAACAGCCGGTCTTCCTGGGATGGACTGTTCGCCCCCTTTGCGATTTGAGGTAAGCCTGTCTTGCGTACCCAAGGACACAAACCTTACTTACGGAGAGAAACACACTGCTAACCGAGACGTCCACGACAAAGAGCACCCCGCCCACACTCGCTTGACCGACCATGCTGATGCACCCGACCCACAATTGGCTAGCCCGTCGCCCGAGCTTTCCTCCGAGCCATCTTCCTCCTCTCTCAGGTTCCACTACATCTCCACCGCGGCCGCGAAATGGACCAACACATCCACCCCTCCGTTGAGAGATGTGGCGGAGAGCATTATGAACAATGACAGGCGCCACGGAATATGGTGAGTGCATGTCGGCAACACCAGCATCCTTGCTAGTGCCCAAAATGGCCACCTCCCAGCTGACTCTCCCGACAAGGAACCTCGACAAGAACTAATCCAATGCTTCTTCTGCTCTCGTTCGTGACGAGTACTACATCGAAGCGGAGGGCTAAGTCCAGATTGATGGTGTTGATTGAGGAGAGGGCCAGAGCCTTCCAGGAGGGTGACACCAACGAGGTCAAAGGGAGCCGAAGTTAGCTGGGTAGCCCGTCAATAAATGATGGACCTCTTTAAACTTGGTCGCCATGCATACAGTCCTTGGTGCAGAAACCGAGCCTCTTGGCTTGTGAAGAATCTGAAGTCCCCCCCAGGAAAAACTTTTTCTGAACTTGGTGTTCTCTCCAAAAAGAGGCAGCCACCTTGTATGGATAGCTGGACATTCGCAGAAACCCCTGCTGACAGATCGTCCGACGCCGTCAACATCAACACTGCTTCACGTCGGACGCTGGGTATACACGGTCGTTTCCCCACTGATGGGAAGCCCGACACGAAGACGCTCAAGACAGCCTTCTTCCGCTTCCAAAGCCATTGCTAGGTCATTTCCATCCTGTGGCTCGAGAGTCCTTAGTAACAAGCATTGTCGAGGCATGGAATGACTGCAAGGAAAGAGCAAGGCAACGAGACGGAGAGATCAGCGGCAGCGAGATGTGGGTTGGATCCTGAAAAGAAACAGGTTTTGATAGGGAGGAGGAATGATTGTGTCCACGGGAATAGTCTGAATACCGTCACTTCTCTCGCGATCACCCGTAGATGATCAGACTGGACCAGGACCTTGGTGTTGCAGATATTACCGCCGGGAGGACGAATGGGAGGCCGATGTTAGCTATGAACCGCTTGAGCACCTTGCTCGCCAAGCTGAAAGGCAGAAGCCGAGACGGAAATAAAGACGAAGCCAATCTGTCAGACAAATGCTGGAGTTGGAGAGTCCTGAAGCAGGCGAAGAAACGTGACATGAAAAAAAAGCCACGGACAAGCAAAGGCACAAACAACCATCCCGAGGTTTTCTTGAACAGATCTTTGACGAATACCACTAACACGTTCAAATGCTTTACGGGCTTGAGGCTGCCTGGGTATATTTGGTATCCTCCATGTCGTTTTACGATCTTCATCTCTGTCTCATTGTTTATCATCTCCGTTTCTGCACACATCCTTTCCCTTGTCACGAAGGATTTCATAAGATCTGGCCCACGTGCGAGATCATCCGGTCAAATCGGGGAAGGATGCCAAGATAACTCCCAACTGCTGCCTGTCGCTCACGCGGCATCATACCCCGAAGGCAGCAGAGCGACAGCGACAGCGACACCGATGACGACGTTAATGTAGGGTATAGCAGTTAAGCAGTCCCCCGAGCCTAGGAAAAGTAGGCGGTCTCTTCAAAGCTTTAGATCACTTTGAGATTGTTGTTGGTTTCGCGTGTGTTCTAGACCTCATGTTATTAAATCTGCAATCTGTTTAAGTCTCTATTATACTAGTAATAATAAATAATATAATTATTTATTAAAACTACTACCTAAAAAAGAGTAGGTCTATAAAGACTAAAGGTAAGATTTATTAAAATCTTACTAAGTATTATTTATTAAACTTTTTACGCTTAAAATATCTATATTATAGATATACTTAAAAATAATAATAAGGTATTCTTTTTAACTAAACTTTTAGTTTATAGAATACTTAGTTAAATTAATAAATATTTAATTTAAGTTTAAATAATCTTAAACTACTAATAGTAACTTATTTAGTTTAAACTAATTAATAATAATATTATTAACTACTAATTTATATAAGTATTTTAAAGAGATATTATAATTTAAATAATATTAGTGTTAACTTATTTTAACTTAATTAAATTATTAAATTTATAAATTTTATTAGTTACTTAAAATCTAGTTAAGGTTAAAAATATTTAAGAATATTATAAAGTTTTCTTTAAATAAAAGGTTTTAAAAAATATATTTATTAAATAATAATAAGTAATAAATTACTTTACTATATTACTATTATTTTTAAAAGTTATAAAGTAGTTAATTATTTATTTCTATTTAAATTTAACTATATTATTTAATAATTATATCTAACTAAAAGATCTAAGTCTCTATACTTTAGATCTTTTAGTTACTATATCTAACTAAAAGATTTAAGTCTTTATACTTTAGATCTTTTAGTTACTATATCTAATTAAAAGATCTAAATCCCTATACTTTAGATCTTTTAGTTACTATATTTAATTAAAAGATCTAAGTCTTTATACTTTAAATCTTTTAGTTATTATATCTAACTAAAAGATCTAAGTTTTTATATTTTAGATCTTTTAGTTACTATATCTAACTAAAAGATCTAAATCTTTATATTTTAAATCTTTTAGTTACTATATCTAACTAAAAGATTTAAGTTTTTATACTTTAGATCTTTTAGTTACTATATCTAACTAAAAGATCTAAGTTTTTATACTTTAGATCTTTTAGTTATTATATCTAACTAAAAGATCTAAGTCTTTATATTTTAGATCTTTTAGTTACTATATCTAATTAAAAGATCTAAATCCTTATACTTTAGATCTTTTAGTTATTATATCTAACTAAAAGATCTAAGTCTATATACTTTAGATCTTTTAGTTACTATATCTAACTAAAAGATTTAAATCTTTATATTTTAGATCTTTTAGTTACTATATTTAACTAAAAGATCTAAGTTTAAATAGCTATAAAATCCTATATATTAGAATATTTAAGACTAAATAGCTATAAAATCTTATATATCTTTATAATATAAATAGAATATTTAAGACTAAGTAGCTATAAAATCCTATATATCTTTATAATATAGATAGAATATTTAAAACTAAATAGCTATAAAATCTTATATATTAGAATATTTAAGACTAAATAGCTATAAAATCCTATATATCCTTATAATATAAATAGAATATTTAAGACTAAATAGCTATAAAATCCTATATATCTTTATAATATAAATAGAATATTTAAAACTAAGTAGCTATAAAATCCTATATATCTTTATAATATAGATAGAATATTTAAAACTAAATAGCTATAAAATCCTATATATTAGAATATTTAAGACTAAATAGCTATAAAATCCTATATATCTTTATAATATAGATAGAATATTTAAAACTAAATAGCTATAAAATCCTATATATCCTTATAATATAAATAAAATATTTAAAACTAAATAGCTATAAAATCTTATATATTAGAATATTTAAGACTAAATAGCTATAAAATTCTATATATTTTAATAATATAAATAGAATACTTAAGATAATAATAATATTTCTTTAAGTTAAATATACTTAATAATCTTTATAATAATAGTATATAATTAGTATATCCTCTCTATTTATATCTTTATAATAAAATTAATTAACTATAAACTTATTACTTTTTTTTTAAATTTTCTCTCTTTTATTATTTCTAAAACTTTTATAACTTTAATATATTTATCTTTAAGAAATCTCTAAATAATACTCTCTTTAACTATTATATATATTTCTTATAATTTTAATATTTAGGATATTAATATATTAAAAATAGCTTTTAGCTTTTCTTATTTAATAAACTTTTTATAATTATCTCTATTTCTATTTTTAAACTATTTCTATTAAGTTTTAATACTATTTAATATAAATACTAAAACTTCTAGCTTTAGCTTATCTATTAGAATACTAATAATAATATAGTTATAAATAATATTTTTAAACTTCTTCTCTATTTATATACTTAAGGTTTATAAAAAGTATATTATTATACCTATATTAATATTATACTTCCTTTTTAGTTAGATACTTTCTTTACTAAAGAAATTCTTTATCTCTAATATTTTATATATATTATTATAATAAAAACTTTTTATAACTTATTACTTCTATTATATTTTAAATTACTTTATATATAAATATAATTTTATAACTTCTATTTTTAAACTAAGAGATTTTTTATTAATTCTACTTTAAACTTTAATAAACTTAATAAGCTTATTAACTTAATAAGATTTTAACTTAGTTACTAAATCTCTTATTTAAGCTCTCTATTTATTTATTATTATACTAATAGTATTATTATATTTAACTAATAAGTTATATAATTAGTCTTTAATCTTATTATTAAATATTTAGTAGAATAATAAATCTCTAACTTTATAGTAATTAGCTTCTTAAAGATAGAAATTTAAGATTATTCTAACCTCTATCTTAATAGAACTAAACTTATTTAACTATTCTTATATTTTATTTAAAGTTATTAATAAGTTTTTATTACTTATTTATTTTTTAAAAATTTTAAGAGTTTAAAGTACTTCTTATAACTTTATCTTCTTTAAACTTTCTCTTAGTAGTATTATACTTTATAAATAAAACTTAAATAAAAACTATAAATATTTTTTATTATAACTTCTTAAAGCTATAGCTTTAATAATAAGTATTCTTATTTCTAAAGATCTATTTTACTACTTAAAGATCTTATTTTTAGTAGTTTTAAGCGTTTTATTAATATTTTAAGATTACTAATTATTATATATCCTCTCTAGTTATTATTATTATTAATCTAACTTAACTATATAGTATTCCTTTTATAAAAGTTTAGTATTAGATATTAATATCTCTTTTCTCTTTATTATTATTATTATAATCCTTTTTAGATAGATTTTATTACTAAATATAGCTTTATTAAATATAATATATATTAAATTATTAATATAGCTTTATTATATCTTTATATTATTAAGAACTTATAAAATCATTATAATACTTATAATATAGTTATTAGTATTCTTCTTTTTTTACTTAATATTAAGATTTATAAGCGTTTTAGCTATAACTATTAGGTTATTTTTATACTAGCTTTACTATTATTATTTCTATATTAGATATACTATTATACTATAGCTTTATTATAATAATATTTCTCTAATAAAACTATTTATTCCTATATATAAATTTAAGTTAACTAAGGCGTTAAAATTAATATATTTCTATTTTAATTATCTAAGCTATATTATATATAGTTATTATAAAAGATACTATAGCTTAGAAATAAATTATTATATTATATAGCTATTTATTAACTATTTAAGTAGTATAAGGATAATTTAGAATTTATAAAGCTTAATTTATATCTACTTTACTTCTATTAGTTACCTCCTCTATAACTATAAAATAAGCTAGCTAAATCTAAGTAGTAGTTTACTTTCTCTATATTAAGTATTAATATTTATGGCCTCTGGCTGTTTACTGTGATTTTTACCTGCTTAGAGCGACAGACCTCCTAACTCTGCGCTTCTTGATAATACACACAGCTTTCGGTCACATAATTATAATCTCCAACCATCTCTCCCAACCTCAGCTGCACTTATATGTGCACGTCACACTAGATAACTTCACTATCTTCAACTTCACTTTGGTAATGATGTAGTTTGTGATTACTTAATTACTTAATTACTGACTACTGAACTGTCGACCTATCCTCTCTCTTGCGTATCACCTACGCTGCTGTTAAACACTATCCCTATTACTGCTTCGCTGTCCGCTATAGTGGCTTCTTTTAGAACAGCTATGCTATTGTTAGTAATGCTCTCTCTATTAGTTGGCGTAAGGCGCACTCACTAATAAGCCCTACTAGGCTTGTACTGGGGCCTAGGCTACGTCTGCTTTAGTATTATAGAGGGTTTGCGTGAAGAAGGGCTACTCTTTAGGATAGCTAGAGATGTGCGTAGCCTTTGCGCTAAGGCTGTTAGGTCTTATTATCTCTATGATTGCTTGGCGGATAGGGTCCCCTAGAGGGGTATTACTAAGGGCTCTGTCTAATGCGACCTTAATAAAGCGCTTCTGATTGGGGACAGAGTGCGCGCCGAACTTGAGGGTTTCGTCCAGCGTATAGATGTTGTTCTGCGTAGTGATATCTTTAGCTATATTCTTAAAGAAAGGTGTGCCTTGCGTAGGGTTAGTATTCTTATATTCCTTACGTGGTGTGGACATTATGAAGGATTTGTTGTGGGTTGTAGGAAGAGGAAGAGGGAAGGGCATAAGGCCTTATGCGTAGCAGAGCTTTTTATGCTTCTAGCTGTGAGAACCTCTCGCGACAACCTCTTTGGTTGAGGAGTTATCTCCGTTTGGTGGCGTTGCTATGAGAGCCTCAGTGACCCCTTCGGCCCTGATGTGATCGGCCCTGCTACGTGCGGCGCCGCCGGCCCCGCGCTGCGCGGCTGGCGCCGTTGCTGTTCTGCCGGTCTATTCGGCCAGGGCGTGCGTTCGACTTTGTGAAGTTCAGGGGGTTTGCCTGCTAGTAGGAACGTATGGGGTTTCTGTACTGTTTTCTTTAATTAGTAGAGGGCATAGGTTAAGGTGCCTATATAGTGTTTCTAGAATTGTGTCTGCGTATGGGGTGAATTTTGCTGTAGTCTTTTTGCGGGGGGGCTGCGTTGTAACTATAAACTTAAGTATTAATATTTATATAATATATAAAATAATATTTTAAGTTTTAATTTTAAAACTAAATAGTCTTAAAATCTCTAGTAAATACTAACTAAACTTTATATTATTTATATATTTCTAGGATTTTTAACTATATTTTATAACTATTTAACTATCTAAATACTTTTAAACTATATTAATACCTCTTATTTTATTCTATAATTAATTTCTTAATTATAATATATTATTTATAACTCCTTACCTCTTTTAATAAAGTATAAAAGATATTTTCTAAATAGATTATTATTATAATCTATATATTTTATAATATTTTTAGCTAACTTTAAGAAGGGGAATATAAAATATTATATAAAGAAGTTTATATAATAATAATCTTTAAATTAACTTTACTTAATATTACTTTTATTACTTTAAAACCTAATTAGAAACCTAATTTAATATATTAATATATAGTAGTTAACTTTTTAAAACTTATTAATAAAAGTTAATTTAAAAGGTTTTTTCTTTCTTAATATTAAGCTTATACTTTAGCTACCCTCCTCTTATTTTCTAAATAGTTCTCTCTAAATAAATATTTAGAAATTATCTAAAAACTTATAAAGTATTTTATTATTCTTTAAGTAAATTAGCTTATAATCTACTTCTTTTCTAAATACTTTTAAAAAGTTAAATATAAATAAAATATTATTTTATTTAATCTTTACTTTTAACTAATTAGATATTAAGAATTATAAATAGATATATTTTAAAATATATTAATAATACTTTTATAAAATAAAGTAAGAGCTTAACTTATAAGCTATTTTTATTTTCTTTTAATCTCTTTAATACTTTTTTAGTAGCTTAAGTAGCTCTTTAAATAAAGTTTTAAGTTATCTATAAGTATTATTATATAACTACTTACTAAGTAAAGTTTAATATCTAAGTATATTTAGCTTAAATATTAGTTTTATATTAATTTTTAGCTTACTTTAGTTAGTAATATTAAGTAGTAAAAACTTAAACTTATATTTATTCTTTATTATTATTACTTTTAATCTCTTCTTTTAAAGCTTATTACTACTTAAGCTTATATCTATCTCTTTAAGTTTAGTTAGATTATTAAAAATATACTAAAGGCTTAAGTATATAAAGTTAATAAATATCTTTAGTAGTATAATAAAAATAGTATAAAACTATACTACTTTTAGTATTACTAATAAAAACTTTTAAGTTAAAACTAAAATTAGATTAAAGATAAGTATATAAGTAGTAACTATAGCTTTAATAAACCTCTAATATATAGATAAACTAATTATATAAAAAGCTTTAGAGTATAAAGCTATAAGCTTTCTTCTTTAGTAGTTATTAATAAAGAAATCTAATCTTAACTAATAGCTAAATATATCTTCTCTAATCTAGTTATTATCTATATATCTAATTAGCTTAGCTAAATAGGAGCTATATTACTATTCCCCCTATTAATATATATATATCTCCTTAAGTCTTTTAGATTATTATTAAATAAAGCTATTAGACTCTTTTAATCCCTTATTAATCTATCTCTAATATACTTACTTATTTAGTATATATAATATTTTATTAAAACTAATATTATTCTAGCTATTTTATATTAAAAAGGATAAGCTATATAAATTCTTCTTTAAGCTTAAGATTCTCTCTTTACTAATAGTATAATTTTAATAGTAATAAAGTTCTTATTATAAGAGGAGGCTTATAAGCTTTAAAGTAATATTATAAGTATTTTTAAGATAGTTAATATAATACTTATAATAAGAGCTATTAGGAATATTATTAATAACTAGAGGAGCTATCTTAAGTATAGATTCTTTTAGTAGTATTTATGCTATATTATCTCTATAGAGAAAATAGAAAGTATTTATTTAATAATAATATTATATTAAGAGGATAGATATTAATTAAGATTTTTTACTTAATATCTATTTTACTATAAGATTAATTAGTTAAAGTAACTTATCTCTTACTCTATATACTTTATCTTTATTTATAATTTAAGATTAGTTTATTTAGAAGTTTTTAATATAGATAGATATTAAGCATAAACCCTTATATTTAAGCTTTATATTCTTTTAGTCTAAAATAAAAAATATATCTTAATAAAAGTCTTATAATATAAAGAAACAGCTACTAAGAGTATAAGGTTAAAGCTAGCTATATAGAAAAAAATTAATTTATATTAAGGGAGATAGAAATAATAATAATTATAAAATTCTAAACCTAAGTTTAAAAAACCTACCTAATAAAAATTAGCTACTAAAATCCTAAACCTAGGTTTAGAAATCCTATATAGTAAAAGCTAGCTATTAGAATCTTAAACCTAGGTTTAGAAATCCTATTTAATAAAAATAAGCTATTAGAATCTTAAACCTAAGTTTAGAAATCCTACTTAGTAAAAGCTAGTTATTAGAATCTTAAACCTAAGTTTAGAAATCCTATATAATAAAAACTAACTATTAGAATCTTAAACCTAAGTTTAAAAATCCTACTTAGTAAAAATAAGCTATTAGAATCTTAAACCTAAGTTTAGAAATCCTATATAATAAAAGCTAGCTATTAAAATCTTAAACTTAGGTTTAGAAATCCTACTTAATAAAAGCTAATTACTAAAATCTTAAACTTAGGTTTAGAAATCTTATATAATAAAAACTAGCTATTAGAATCTTAAACCTAAGTTTAGAAATCTTATTTAATAAAAACTAATTATTAAAATCTTAAACTTAAGTTTAGAAATCCTACTTAATAAAAACTAACTATTAGAATCTTAAACTTAAGTTTAGAAATCTTATTTAGTAAAAATAAGCTATTAAAATCTTAAACTTAGGTTTAGAAATCTTATATAGCAAAAGCTAGCTATTAGAATTCTAAACTTAAGTTTAAAAATCCTATTTAATAAAAATAAGCTATTAGAATCTTAAACTTAAGTTTAGAAATCTTATATAGTAAAAACTAGCTACTAAAATCCTAAACTTAAGTTTAGAAATCCTATTTAGTAAAAATAAGCTACTAAAATCTTAAACTTAGGTTTAGAAATCTTATATAGTAAAAGCTAGCTACTAAAATCTTAAACTTAAGTTTAGAAATCCTATTTAATAAAAATAAGCTATTAGAATCTTAAACTTAGGTTTAGAAATCTTATTTAGTAAAAACTAGCTATTAGAATCTTAAACCTAGGTTTAGAAATCCTACTTAATAAAAATAAGCTACTAAAATCCTAAACTTAGGTTTAGAAATCCTATATAGTAAAAGCTAGCTATTAAAATCCTAAACTTAAGTTTAGAAATCCTATTTAGTAAAAATAAGCTATTAGAATCTTAAACTTAGGTTTAGAAATCCTACTTAGTAAAAGCTAGAGTAGTAGGGCGTATACAACTAGCCCTACTTACGTTAAGAGGCTTACTTTTCCCCCCCCTTAAGAATATATATATACGTGCGCCTATATACATATATATATATATAGGCGCACCCCTATTGCAGCTATAAGAGGGCAGCATCTTATAGCTATAATAAGCTATCCTACTATTACTACTACTAGCATCCTATAGTTATAATAAGCTGCTATAGCTATTATTAGTATCTTATAGCTATAATAAGCTATCTTATTACTACTATTAGTATCCTATAGCTATAATAAGCTGCTATAGCTGCTGCTACTATTATTTTATAGCTATAATAAGCTACTACTACTGCTGCTAGTATCTTATAGCTATAATAAGCTACTACTACTGCTGCTAATATCTTATAGCTATAATAAGCTGCTACTACTGCTGCTAGTATCTTATAGCTATAATAAGCTACTACTGTTGCTATTAGCGTCCTATAGCTATAATAAGCTATCCTACTGCTATTACTAGTATTCTATAGCTGTAATAAGCTACTACTATTACTATTAGTATCTTATAGCTGTAATAAGCTATTATTATTACTACTAGCATCTTATAGCTATAATAAGCTACTACTACTACTACTAGCATCCTATAGTTATAATAAGCTGCTATAGCTGCTACTAATATTAATACTAGCATCTTATAGCTGTAATAAGGATTATAAAGCATACTAGTATTACTACCTTATAGCTATAACTAATAATACTACTATAGCCTTTATTACTGCTACTTATAGTATCTTATAGTTATAATAAGGGAGTTATTACTATATAAGGAATATAGCAAACTAAATATCCTATAGATAGCTAGCATAATCTCTAAAATATAATATATAAAAATTTAAATAACTAATATACTAGTCTTTAGAATACTAAAATTAAACCTTCTAATAAGTATTATATATAATATACTTATCTTAATAAAGCTAAATAAATAAGCCTCTAAACTCTATTAGTATTTTACTTCTCTTTATTATTATTTATATTTATAACTTTAACTATACTTAGTATATCTATAGTATTAATACTAAGGTATAATATTAATATATTATTATTTAGTATAGAGGCTTTTGCTATAATATTATCCTTTACTATATATATTTAGTACTTAATTCCCTTCTGCTTACTAATAAGTATAGATATAGCTACTATTTAATATACTTTTGCTTAAGTCTCCCCTTTTAACTTAATATCTAACTAGAATTTACTACCTCTAGCTACTACTATTAAGGTGAGTATAGTGTTATATAGCTTAAATAAAGTACTCCTACTGCTATTATTATTATTACTACTACTGCTACTACTTATTAGCTCTAAAGTTAAACTTAATATAAACTTAGCTTAAGTGAATATAAGTACCTACTCCCTTTATAGGATAGTTTTAAGGAATATTAGTAGTATATACTAGTAGCCTTCTCTCCTAGCTATATATATTATTACTAGCTTTTTGAGCGCTTTTAAGAAGGCCTTTAGGCTAATATATACTTAGCTATTCTATTATATTACTTAGCTTATCCTAGCTAAGGCGCTCTTATATACTTATTAGTACTTAATAGTTATATTAGCTAGTATAAATACTTTTGCTATATACTACCCTAGCTGCTATATATATATATACTATATAGACGCCCTTATAGAGTTACTATTATTAATAGAAAGGTGTATCTTTAATACTACTGCTTAAGCGTTATTATCCTTTATATACTTACTTAAAGCTAAAGCTAGCGCTAAGGATATAAAGTTACTAAGGTTAGTATATATATAGCTGCCTCCTATTTAAGGTGCTATTAAGCTTTTAGTATTTATAATATTATAGCTATAGCGCACTTCTTACTATAGAAGCTGCTTCTAAGTGAGGAAGTTATTAGGCTTTAGGAAGCTTAAGTTATTATTATTTATACCCTCTTTAAGTAGTACTACCCTTATATACTTAGTTATAGCTTTTAGCTTTTAGTAATAACTATTAATAGCGTTAAAAGCTTATATAATTATTACTAGCTGCTTAAAGTAGCTATTATTAAAAGTAGTAATACTTTAGGCTAACCTTTCAGCTATTATATTAAGTATATTAATATTATCCCTAAAGTTAACTATTAAGGTATTTATTAATAATAAGCTAGCTAACTTTAAAGCTATTACTACTATACCCTCTATATTTTATGCTTTCTTATTAGTAGCTGTAGTTATATTTATATTCCCTCTGCTACCTACTAATATATTATTAAGCCTGCTTATATTATCTATAGACCTACTTCTATTTACTAATAATAGCTTATATATAGGATTACTACTAATATTATTTTTATTCTTAGCTTTACTCTCTTTATTACTACTAATAGTATTACTTAGCGCTCTACTGCTGCTTATTAGCTACTATAGCTGCACCCTCTTTATTAGTCTCCTATTAATTACTAGCCTGCTGCTTACTTTAGTTTTACTCTAGAGGTTAATACTATTATAGTAAGTTACTCTATTACTATTACTTAGCTCTCTATTAATAGATATACCCTCCTTAATATAAAACTTAGCTCTAATATTAGTATTATAACTAAAGCTAATAAATACCTCTATTAGTATTATAGTAAATGCGTCCTTATTTATAATTAGATAATACTTCTTATTATACTTAGTATTAATATATTTAGCCTTATAGTAGTATATGCTATTAAAAGCTATATAGTTAGTATTTTCCTACTTTAAATACTACCTTATTAGGCTCTTCTTCTAATAGTTTATTATCCTACTTTTTTTATATTATCTCTCTATTATAAGAATATTAGTTACTTACTAAGTAGTCTAATAGAAGTTAATAACTTAAAGTAGCTACTTATAGTTAGATTAATTAGATTAGAAGTAAGCTATATAGGTATCTTCTTTTTCTTCTACTTAATCTTTATTATATAAGTATAATAGGATAGTTTTTATAAACCTATTTTAAGATTAGAGGCTCTATATAATATATATTATACTATCTAAAGTTGCTTTTACTATTTTATATTTACTGCTTATTATTTGCGTTATATTATAGTTATTCTATTTTTTATTAGCTTTACTCTTTATTTCCTACTTTATATAGCTAGCTTTATATCTACTTACTAAATACCTTCTTATTAAACCTAATTAGTATATTATTTAGTAAACATTATAATGTTTTTATCCTCTCCCTTTTGCTTACTGCTAATTATAGCCTTAATTTAAACTATTCTATTAATTAAACTATATTATATAAATACTTATATTACTTATATTTATCTAAATTAATTATTTATCTTATTATATACTATATCTACTATTTAACTATCTCTTAAATAAGACTCCTAAATAGGAGTGTTAGTTTAAACTATATTAATATAAAACACTCTTACTATTAATTATTTATTACTTAATAGCTTAGCTATAGCTATAAATACTACCCCCTTAATAGCCTCTATTATAGCTACTATATATAGTAAGTAATAGGCCTCTATTATAGCTGCTATTTAATAAGCCCTTATAGTATCTCCTATATATACTCCTTAGTGACTACTAAGGCTCTTATACTTACTTTAGCTATATAAACCCTTATAACTAGTTCCTATTTCTATATATAGCTTAGTAGGGTAAACCTATTCCTTACCTCTCTTAGTAGCTTATATCCTCTCCTCTATTCTTCTCCTTTTAATCTAACTATTACTAAGTTATATATATTAACGCTAAAGTAGTAATCTCTAAAGTTCTAACTTTATACTTATACTTATGCTTATGCCTACTCTACCTCTATATTATATTACGTTATATTATATTATATTATATTATGTTTATTATCTTTTTTATTATTAGGCTACTTACGCCCTTATTTAAATTTTATTTTTCTCTCTCTCTCTCTCTTATTATTTTTCTTTACTACCTTTTTTATTACTATTTATTATCTTCTTATTGCTTAGCTTTTACTATATATAGCTTACTTTATTATAGTTAGTTTAAACCTCCCTCTTCTTACTTTCTATCTTTAAAGCTACTTCTCTAGTAGCTATAATAAGTATATATATTAGTAAGGTACTACTTATAGATAATAGATATAAGCTATACCTCCCTCTAGCTAATACTATCTTATTACTCTAACTACCTCTTTCTCTACTTAGCGCTTAAGATAAATAAACTGTTTAATAGCTATAATAAATACCTTAATCTCTCTTATCCTCTATCTTATTTCTTACTAACTTAAATTTTATAAAACCTTATATACTTATTACCTAAAGCTATCTTTATTAACTCTTCTAACTCCTCCTCTTCTATCTCTACTTTAACTAGCGCTTAAGCTATTATTCTTACTCTTATGCTATCTTCTAACTTTATTAAGATTGCTAATTATTTTATTATTATACTTTATCTCTACTTTATATTTTATTATATATATTTAAAGCTTATTCTATTATATCTTTATCTTACTCCTATTTATCTCTAAATATATTTTAAAGACTTTAATTATAATATACTTTTAAATATTTACTATAAAGCTTTTACTTACTTACTCTCTACTAATAATAACTATAAGCTCTTAAATATAAACTAACTTATATTCTAACTATCTCCTCTTTATAGTTTTATACTCCTCTCCTTTTTAACTACTTAGTCTAATAAGTTAAGCTATTAAGTATATTATTATATTACCTATAAAGTAGTAATACTTACTGCTTATTATTACTATAACTATAATACTTAAGCTTTTAGTATCTAAAGCTTTTATATATAAGGCTATACTATTAGTAATAGATAGTAGTATTTCTAAGTCTACTTTCTACCCTCTAGTACGCCTATAATATAAGCTTCTCTCCTACTATTAAAGGATATTAACCTAGCTAATACTTTCACCCTTACCTATAAAAATGCTAATAACTAGATAGTAAGCGCCTATATATTATTAATAATACTTACTAAGCTAAACCTCTTCTTATTTATAATAGGATTTACTTACTATCTTTATAGCTATTATAGCTTTATAGAGGCTACTACTTTCTTCTTTAACTTTATACTTACCTTTATAAAGCTTTATACCTACTGCTTTAGCTATATTATCTATCTAGCTTTTAATATTATAGCTAAGCTATATAGCTAGCTTATACTTATTAAGCTTAACTACTACTAGCTTTATAGCTTACTCTATAGCTTTTACTAATATGCTATTAAGGCTAAGATATTAAATAACTATTTTACCTCTTTCCTTTAAATCTTTACTTTTATTATAATAAACCTCTCTTACTCCTACCTATATGTTTAGATACTAGCGCCCTCCCCCCTATCTCTAGCTATTCTACTCCTACTTAATATTACTACTGCTTTCACTAGACTTTTTAATATTAACCTACTTACCTCTATTTTACTTAGTAAAGCTAATACGTTAGACTATATAATTATTAAAGCTGTTTATATACTTTTTAACTTCTATATTATTAGTAACCCCTTTAATATATTTCTCCTCTTTACGCTAGCTTTTATAGCTATTTGCTAAGATAGTATAAAGTAGTAGACTTATATTAAATAGTAAGGTTATCCTTCTATTATTATTAAGATTACTTTTACTATTATTTTTACTTATACTAGTAGCTTTATTTAGTAACTACTATAATTAAATAATATATATCCTCTAGATAGCTATAACTTTATCCTCACTCTACTCTAAGTAGTCTTTAATAATATAGATAGTATAGTAACCTTACTTATATCTTATATATATATTATACTACTTTTATAGCTTTTTAATTACTAGACTAAGCTTTACTAGCTTTATAATATTAGTAATATTATATTAGCTAACCTTATTATATAGTCTATTAATATAGCTACTAAATAACTATAGCTTACCTATAATAATATCTATATCACTCTAGAGGATCTATAGACCTTAGTGAAGAGTGCGCTTAATACTATAGATAAAAGCTTTACGCCCCTCCTCTTCTTTAGCTATAGTATTACTTTAATAACCTCTTCTAATATAATAGAAGCCTTACTATATATACTACTTCTTACTAATATTACTAATAACCTCTTAAACTACTAGCTTAAGTATAGCTTCCTTTAGTATAAAGCAAACACTAGCTAGGCTAGCGCTAAGAATACCTTCCTCTCTACTTATACTAATAACCTATCTCTTAACCCTTTTAGCTAGTTTATTAACTAATATAGACGCCTAAAGTAACACCTTATTAAAGCCTATATTAACTATATAAATAACTTCCTTAGTAAACTTACTACTACTATATATATTATAGTAGGTATACTTATATGTATAACTAAACTCCTTTCTATTAGAGTTAAGAATAGTACTTATAGTAGAGCTTATAATATTATTATCTATAATAGCTATATTAAAATCCTAACTACTTACTATAAATTACTATTAAAAACTAATAAGACTAAACTAATCTTCTACTTCCTCCCTTAGTAATTCTTAACTAACTTAGTTTTATATTTATAGCTTATTAAGCTATTTATTAGTAACCTTACTACCCTCTTAGAAAGTAATTCTACCTTAAGTAGTTCTATATTCTTTTAGTACTATAGATTTACCTTCACCCTAAACGCCCTTATATAATAATATAAGTGTTATTATAGCTAGCCTCTCCTTCTCTCTCTCTCTCCCTCCTTCTAACCTCTTAAACTTACCTCTATTATAGCTACTAGAGGCTAGCCCCTCTACCTATAAACCTACCCTTATTATAGCTGCTAGAGGCTAGCCTCTCTACCTATAAACCTACCTTTATTATAGCTACTAGAGGCTAGCCTCTCTATCTTATAGCTATAATAAAAGCCCTCTCACCCCTTAAGCTTACTTCCCTTATAACTACTACTTATTACTAAGACTATTACCTACTAATTGCTTTATTATAGCTATTAGAAGTATAATCCTCTTTACTCTATTTAGTGCTTACTATAAGTAACCTTATAGCTCTAACCTCTTATGCTTACTTAACTATAACTATACTATCCTTAGCGCTATAATAAGTTATAGAGTAGGCAGCTTATATTTAATAGCTATTAAGTAACTTTATTATCCTTATACCTTTCTATTACTTATTCCCCTAACCTAACTACTTAATATTAACTATCTTACTAACTTAGTGTTCTATAGCTACCTAATAAGACTTAATAGACCTAAAGTAACTACCCCTATAGGTGTATTACTACTAGCTAATTAATAAGCTTATTAAAGCACTTTACGCTCTCTACCTAGCTATCCTTAGATAGGATATTAATATTTTATAATATTAATATATAGCTATTAGCTAGTTTTAGTGTTATCTTTTAAAATTAATAAGTAACCTTACTTATAATAATATTCTCCTCAACTTTAATAACCTTATTAACCTATAAGCAGTATATATAATATTTATTACCTAAGTGGTTTATATAAAAGAGGTCCTCACTAATAAGTAAGTTAATATAGAGTACTATAGATTTAAGTATACCTCTATAAAATAGTAGAGGTTATTAGGTATTATAGATAACTTAGCTTTAGCTTATTATATAACACTAGATAATAGTAAGTAAGTTACTATTAATAACTTACTAGTTAAATTTAGATAATATCACTAATATTAAGCTCTCTACCTTAGCTACCTATCTTTTAAGATTAATAATAACCTACTCTAAGCTATTAAAGCAGCCTAGCTACTTAAGCTATAAGACTATTAGTATTACACCTTAAATACTATTACTACTAGTAATAGTAATATTCTCTATATTATTTATATTAGTAGCAGTAAAAGTCTTACCTTCCTCACCCCTAGCGTTATCTTACTTACTAAAATAACTATTATAATTATCCTACTAAAAGCGCTTCAGTTATAGATTATCAAACGCTTCGCCTAAACTAATATATCTACTATTATCTAAAACTTATCCCTTATAGTAGATTAGCTTTATACTACTAACGTTATAGTTATTAGCCTTAAGCGTTTATTACACTAAGCTTAAAAGACCTAAGTAAATTATAAATCTAACTACTTCTAAATTAACTATATTATCCTTAATAAGGCCTACCTTATCTTCTAAGCAACTAATAACTTTTACCTATATCTACTTAAACTTAGTAACTATATATCCTTTATCTCTACCTACTATATCTTTATTTTAGCTATATTACCCCTTTTACTTAACGCAAAATTCTACTATCTCTTTAATATTTATACTAACGCTTATATTATCTATATACTAATTAACTACCTTAATATTATAATATAGGTTAACTATATACCTACCTCTACTAATATTAGTCTAGCTATTACCTAGCTTTTTCGCTAATATTATAATAATAATACTAAGTAAGCTTATACTAACTTACTACTATCCCTTACTATTATATTCTATTAATCTATCTACTTTATTACTTATAATACTACCCTCTATAACGCTATTTATTATAATAGCTAGATAATAGATAAATTACACTAGTAAGCTATTACTTAATAGCTTAATTAAAACTATATTATATTTACTATAATAGCTTTTAGCTATAGTATTAACTTTAACTATATTAAGCTTATTATCTACTAAGGTCTTCCTTTTAATATAGTTAAGTATATATAGTAGATTAGCTATATTAGCTATAATAGCTTACCTACTAGTACTATTATAATCTTAATCCTTAACCTTAGTATTAAAAATAAAACCCTTAAAGCCTTCCTTACTACGCCTTATTAGTGCTAGTTCCTCACCTGCTACCTAAGTGATAAATATACTCCCTACTATATAGATATATTTAATATCACCCCCTATAACGCCTACCTATCTATATATATCCCCCTAGCTTTTATATTAGTACTACTACTAGTTATACTTAATATACCTACTAGCTTTTAGCTTATAACTACTTATTATCTTAATCTTAGCTAGAGCTTCTTATTACCTATACCTCTATAGTTTGCACTATATAACACCTCTTATAGCAGCTATAAGATACTAGCTTCTATAACTCCTACCTCTAATAGCTATAATAACTAAGCTACTACAGCTTAAAAGCTAATATCTCAACTATTATATCTACCTACCCTAAATATATATTAAACTATTACTATCTACCTCTAAACTTTAATAGCTAATAATACTTATCCTTCTATTACTACTATAAGTATAACTAATATATCTAATTAATTAGTTATAAGCTTAAGCTATTTAGTGCTCTTACCTACTATTTTTAGCTTAACTGCTTAATTCTATCTTTATATAAGACTTCTACTAGCAATAAGGCTTTAAGTTCCCTTTGCGTTTTAAGCTTCTACTCTTAAGGATTACCTATAGTCTAACTTTATTACTTATAAATAGTTATAATAAAACTAATAAGCTTATAATACCTACTTAGTCGCTAAGTCTTAAGCCTTTATTGCTTTACTCTAAGTGATATTCTTATAATAAACCTATATACTCTACTATATCCTCTTAGAAAGTATACCTACTTAATTATACTACCTCTATAGGTACTTTAAGGCTTTATAGTCTACTAAAACTATATAGCTATAGTATTTACTTAATAACCTCACTAAGCTCTACTTTACTAACTATAGCTACTACTTTACTTACTTTATGTTATAAAGTTTAAAATATTATTCACACTATAGCAAATAATCCTAATAATACCCTATATAATAGACTTTTAAGAACCTAACTGCTATACTACTAGCTTACTTCTTATAATAAATAGATACTACCCTCTAGAGCTTCTCTATACTTACCTTAGCCTATATAATTAGTCTGCAGCTTATTACTTATAATAAACCTTCCTTTAGCTTTAGTTTAGCTCTTAAGAGCCCCTACTAGCCTCTTACTAGCTAGTTAGTATTAAAAAGGTAAATTACTTATAACTTATAGGTCTTTAACTTATAGCTCTTCTATACTTAGATAACAGCTAACCTTACTAACTATGCTAACTACTTAACTTAATAATATATACTTATACCTATATTATACCTTAAGATAATATTTACCTCTCTTACTTATTAATATATATCCTTATTACTAGCTATTATGCTTATCTTAATAGCTACTTACTTACTATTTTATTAAAAACTATTTACTAGATAGTTTATTTACTTTATAGTTATTAATATTATTACCTTCTTATTAGACTACTATTTTACTTATTATTATTATGTTTTACTGCTATTATATTTATCTTATAGCCCCTTATAGTTCTATCCTTTTAAGTGTTCCCTTTACCTCTATCCTTTACCCTTATAGCTATAATAGCTTTACTTTTACTTATAGCTGCTACCTACTATATTAACCTATATAACTTAGACTGCTCTTATTATAGCTACTAGATATAAGCTTATTAGCTACTACTATGCTTAAGCTTTTATTTTAAGTTATTATAGCTATAAGATATTAATCTAGCCTTACTTTTATTTAGACTTATAGCTTAATATTTACTTATAGGTTACCTTAAATTAATTTATAGAAGGATCCCCCCTATTATACTCCTTCCCTAGATAGCTTAAGCTTTTTTCTATTTTACTTACCCCCTATTTCTCTTTCTAATATTTAAGAACTACTTCCTACTTTATACCTCCTTTCTTAACTACTTCTACTTCCTTTTTCTAACTTTTCTATAGTATAGAATAATAGTTATACCTACTACTCTTTCTTAAATTTCCTTATAAAATAGGTATACTTAGCTGTTACTTACCTCACTTATTACTTATTATATAAGCTAGCGTTAGCTGCTACCTATAGACTTACTTACTACTTATAGTCTAAGCGTCTTACTAAGAAGTATATATTCTTAACCTCCCCCCCTCTCTTATTTCTCTTCTTCTCTTATAATCTATTACTTTTAACCTCTCCTCCTTTTTTTTCTTTCATATAATAATAACTAATACTACCCCCCCTATTATAATACTATTTTCTATAGCTATAATAAGCCTACCCTCTTAATTATAATCCCTACCCTCTCTTTATCTTTTAGCCTTACGCTTAATATGCTGCCTTAGTCTCTAGTAGCTATAATAGCTTTAATTCCCTTATTAAGCTTCTTAATACCTCTATACTATAGTATCCTCTTCTTATAAAGCTATACTTATAACTAGTAATATTATACCTACCCTACCTACTCTACCTGCTATAATTATTCTCAGTATATCTTATATCGCTCTAACCTATATAACTACCTATAAAAAAACTCTTAGAAATTTACTTAACTTTAAGTATTTAGGTTTTCTAATATTATAGTTTACCTTCTCTTTAGATTAGTAGCAACTAAACTAAGCTAGTATTAATATTATAGGGATATATTATAACTTTAACTACTTAAATATATATATTAATCTCCTTTAGATTAAGGATATATGCTTTTGTTAGCATAATAATAACTTTTCTATTATTACTTACTCTATCCCTAAACTAAGCCTCTCTAAATAGTAAGCTAAATATAACGCGCTTAAGAAGCTTTATAACTAAGATATTAGTAAGGAGGTTTAGTATTCTTTTATTTAGAAGTAAGAGATAGTTAGCTACCTATAAGCTCTTATAATATACCTCTTATTCTGCTACCCCTTTCACTTAATAATATTTATAGATATAACTTATAAGTTACCCCCCTCTCACCCCCTCCCCCTTCTTATTATAGCTACTAGAGGTAGCACCTTTACTTTATATCCTATAGCTATAATAAAGCTGCCCCCCCTTACCTTCTTCCCCTTCTTATTATAGCTACTAGAGGTAGCGCCTTTACTATATATCCTATAGCTATAATAAGACTACCCTCTTATTAGCCTCTTACCTACTAATATCTTATGCCTATAATAAAGGCTATTATAGCGCTTAATATTAATATCCTCTAGTTATAGATATTATCTCTCTCTATACTTAAGTATCTCTAGCTAAATAGCACTCTAATAAGTCTGCTGCTAATTAGAAGAAACTATTAATCGCTTTAAATATACACTATAATAATACTATAGTTAAATCTCTTCTCACTAACCTTCCTATTACTTAGCGTTTAGTTATAATAGCTAACTTCTAAGGAATCCTACTTAAGGATAGTTAGATATTAACCCCTAATCCTATAGGCTTATTACTACTTACTACTTTATAAGTGCTCTACTTTACACTAATATCTCCTATTATAGTTAACTAGTTCTCCTCTAACCTTAATATATATAAGCATTAATTTACTTAATTAGACCTTAATAATAAGAAGTCTATTTATAGCTATAGTATAAAAGATTAAGCTTATGCTTATATATTAGTCTCCTTTTAGTTTTATTGCTATACTAGTTAATCTTTAATTTGTTTAGATTTTATACCTAAGTAGTTAAAGCTTTCCTCTATCTATTATATCCCTAAATAAGTAGACTCTAACTTTATTAGTAAGGCTAAAGCTTAGTATAATGCTAATATTATGTTAAATTAGCACTTTTTTACTATAGAGGGTGCTTATAATGCTAAAATGTAGTGTATAAAGGATGTTCTTAATATTAAGGCTTATATTTAGGTTGCTAAGTAGAACTTTAAGAAGATTAATTAGCTTAACTGCTGTGAGAAGCTAATTAAGGCTATTTAGATTAGTATTAATCTTAGTGACACTTTGCGTTATAATTAGGAAAGGTTAAATATCCTTAAGCTTACTCCTATAGATAATATTAGCTTTTAATAGCTCTTTAAGCTTATTACTAAGCTATATATAGGAATTAATAAGAATACTATCTTTAGCTATACCTATATATAGACCTTATTAACTATTAAGACCTCTAAGACTATATAGCTTTTTAAACTCTTCTTTAAAGTTAGTACCTTTATATTATTAGAAACCCTTATTAAGATAGCTAATAACCCTAAGGACCTTAAGGCTTAGTAGGCTTAAGTTAAGCTTTAGTAGTTATTTAAGATATTTACACTTACTAAAGCTATAAATACTTAAGGCTTATTTTATAATAAAGGGTGTAAGCTTAATAAGATTATAATTTACTATAGCTTCTAATCTTAGGAAAAGCTTTAACTTTATAGTAAGATACTAGAGTACTAGCTTATACCTACTTAAGTTATTAGTATATTCCCCCCCTCCCCTATTATAGCTATTAGATATAAGCTTTTAATTATCCCTCTCTTATAGCTACTATAAAGCCTCCCCTCTCTATTATAATTATTATAATTACTAACTATAATATATCTATAGATATAGAGTAGATATCTTAATAAGAGTATTATCTTTAGTTAGGCTTAATTATAGGAAGTAGTATAGGTATTAATAAGGGTTAGGGTTAGGGTTAGGGTTAGGGTTAGGGTTAGGGTTAGGGTTAGGGTTAGGGTTACGTGTAGGTGTAGGTGTTGGGGTTGTAATTATAAAT